>JAOPJI010000123.1:966661-981661 GCA_027122695.1 Merluccius productus | reverse complement strand
AGAGAGAGAGAGAGAGAGAGAAAGACATAAATAGTGGCAGAAGCAAAAGAGAAGCGGTAGAGAGAAAAAGTAACACAAACAAACAAACAAAGGAACAGACAGAAACAAAGAAAGAAAGACAGCATCTGACTGAAGGGAATCGGTGGATGAACTTACAACTCACTGCTCTGCATCAGCTCGATGATGTCGTTGAACAGCACATCTCTGTTCCGCTCGCAGAATCCGCTGACGTCATACGACACCTGCCAATCACACACACAGGGCCATTACAGACCTTATAAGGAGAGGGAGCACACCTGTTGACCCCGCCCACTCTCCAGTATCTCAGAATGTACTTAAAACAGCTGGAGGATGGTACCTGAGCACTAGCAGGTCACTTAGTGTCTGTGGAGACTGGATTTGTGCAGATAGTTTTGTTTATATATATATATATATATATATACATATAAATTGATATATTAGGTACCTTCCCAGCATAGTGGTGCACTATGAAGCCCTTGTTCCAGCTGCTGAAGTGCTCGTGGGAGCTGATCTGTCCCTGCAGTTTCTGCAGCAGTGTCATGTCCGCCCCCTCCCCCTTGGCGTGCATTGTGGCGCACACGTCGTCAAGGATACTCATGATGCCTGGAGGATTCTGGGAAACAGAGAGAGGACAGGTGGCTGAACGCAAGGTGCTGGAGTCTTCCCAGAGAGTCTTCATCCAACAGGAACGAGGAGGGTGTTAGCTAGACCAAGTCTCGCCAGACCTAGAGCTAGTCCTAACTTGACAGTATCTTGGTGACTTCAATCTGAAAGCAGACTTCTACTGGTTACTAATTTCCCATCAATCTCAAAAAGATTTGATAATCTACACAAAAGTGAACTACCCAATGTGAATGTCCTGTCCAACAACTCTCTAGTATTGAGGGTGTATGACTCCCAGCCAAATGGTTGTGGGTTCGAACCCCTGCTGTCTGCAGTCTAACCTGTAGACATCCTTGAGGATGATACATGCCACTAATGACATGTATCTGAATTCCCTGTAAGTCCCTGAGGGTAAAAGTGTCTCCTAAAATACTAAATAGTGATATCTGTATTTGGTGAAGATCCTGTTATTGGTAATCTTCCATATATATTAGTTGAGATGTTTCCCTGTGTTGCCCAGTAGATGATTGGACCACTCACCAGCTTGGACTCGATGAGGTCACACACCACCTTGTTGTTGAAGTAATCGATGGGAGTCCAGTGAATCCCTTCCTGGACGTACTCTTCCTGTCACACAGAAAGTACATCACGTTTAGCGATACATACTAAATATGTATATCATATATATGTATATCATATATATGTATATCATATTCTCCTCAAGAACTCCTCAAATTACTTAATTTCTGTACCTTTTCTGTTGAAGGAGTGTGTATTGCTTAGTAACAACATATACAACTAATAAAAGTCTGTATGTACTGAATAATAACTGTAAATATAAAGTGAAGGACTGCTTTGTGTGAAATGATGATGACAATAATGAGTTAAAAATAGTATAATTGTGTAATAGTCGTAAGAATAGTAATAAGTAATAAGTAATTAGTAGTAGTAAGAATAACAGAATAAGAAAACATTCAGTGGTCAGAATTCAATGTCGATAGGATGAGGGAAAGGTAGGTAGGCGGAGTTAGAGACAGGCAGAGGTGGGAGGGGCTTCATGACATCACCTGTTCTGCTTTGAGCGTGAGCTCTATAAAGATCTGCTGCAGCTTCTCGTTCACAAAGTTGATGCAGAACTGCTCAAAGCCGTTTTGCTGCAGAGGAGGAGGAGGAGGAGGAGGACCACACACATTTATTCATATACATGTGTGTGTGTGTCTTCATGTATGTGCATGTATGTTAGTGTTTAAGTGTATGTGTTTTCCACTATAACCTGGAAGATTTCAAAGCCGTAGATATCCAATACTCCTATGTTGAACTCCTCCTGGTGTTTCTGCATGGCTTTATTAATGGCCTGGGGAGAGAGACAGGCAGACAGACAGAGAGGCAGTTACACAGACAAGCAGACAGATATTACAAATAAAACAATACTTCTGACAGTCCTAATATGAGCTGGTTCACAATTCTAGAGAAAACATGGAGTTTGAAGAATGTTCTGCAATGTTCAATGCATTAACCCCCAATACAAAACCAGTATCTAACAGGTATACATTGTAAAACAAGGACCTATTTTAGGATGATCCAGTTGAAGATGAGTTATAATAAATATTTGAGTTTTCAATCAGTGATAATTTGCGTAGTTTGATATCGCTGCTTCAACCTTACAGTATCAGTTTGCTAGCATCGGTGTGCTAACATCGAGAACCAGCGCGTTAGCATCAGTGTGTTAACTTAGCATCAGTGTGATGGCACCAGCGTGAATCACACTGACGCTATCTGGGTCAGCATAGAACCAGTCTGTTAACTTAGCATCGGTATCAAAGTGGTGTACACACTCACATCCACCAGGAAGTCGAAGAGGCGTGAGTAGAGGGCCTTGGACAGGGCGTCCCTGGTGAAGGAGGCCTGCTCCGTGTTGAGCGTGACGGAGATCGACTCGGTCTTCCCGCCCCACTTACTGTCCATGATCCTGCTGGTCAGCTTTTTGCACAGGCCGTCCTGAGAGATTCCCAGCAGATAGGAGGGGAACGCCAGGACTGATGAAGAGGAGGAGTGGGAGATAGAGAGAGGAGGGAGGAGAGGGGAGATGAGAGTGAATGAGAGAAGATGGAGAAGGAGAGGGAGACGGGAGGACAGAGGAAGGAGAGAAGAGAGGGAGGGAAGCAGAGGAGAGAGACAGTGAGAGGGAGAATGGAAGGGTGAGGAGAGAAGGAGGCAAGAAGGAGAGGAGAAGCCACATTGTTCTGTGTACATATTTGTTGTATATCTATGTATTTATGTTTTTATGTGTGCTTATGTGGTTGTATGAAAGGGTAATGTGTGTTCTTACAGTCCTCGCTCTCCACCATGGCATAGTTGTTCTCCTCCCTGAAGGAGATGTTTCCAAGATGGAGGACAGCCGCCACCAGCTGGAGGACAGCATCCTGTTCCATGTCCGTCAGGCCAATCACACCCATGGCCTCCTAGATAGACAGACAAACAGACCAATAATAGACAAGGCCTCCTAGACGGGGAGACACACCAACCAATCAGAGCCATTGTCTTCTTGAGCGAAAGAAATAGACCTATTATAGCCATGGCTCTTAGCCTCTTAGAACCAGCACAACAGACGGTCAGACATGGACTTGTCTATCCATACCCACACACTTGTGGATAGACAGACAGATAGACGGACCATTGTTTCGGCGAAATCCTTCTTGTCGCTGACGTCCTCTACTGTGAAGGTAGCTGACTGGTTGAGGTAGTAGTAGTAGTCTGCAGTGGTGACCCCCAGGTTCTCCCTCTGCTCTGCACTGGCACCATCTAGCAGCTGGGGCCAAAGGGTAAAGGTTGAAGGTCAAGAGGTTCTTAATTAAAAGTAGATGTAGTTGTAAGGTTCTCCATATCTGAGAGTAGATGTGGTTCTAAGCTTACCTGATAGTAGATGTGGAAGCTGCGTTCTCCCTCGTTCTGGGATACCACTCTTGACTTCTCCAGCAGGAAGTTGGAGATCTTCCCTCCGTCCGGTTCTCCTCCCCGACTGAACTGGATCTCAAAGTACTTCCCCTGGGAACAGGAAGGAACCGGGTTCTAGTGACGGTCCGTCGTCTCGTTCACTCTACTTCCTCTTTTCTTTTTACAACAGTTTAAGTCTAGGACAAATAACTTGATTTAACCTATTGGATAGAGTTTTACCCATGTGTGTTAGTTAAGTGTTTCTCATGGTTATTTTACTTGTAATACCATTTATTTAAGGTTAGCTGAATGCCACATCAGCCATATACACTGAGATACACACTCATAGTATCAGCAGATGAACAAAAAAGACAAGACAACATTAACAACATCGCTACCGTGTCACGTTAGCAATGCTCATCAGTTGAAAAGAGATTAAACGGTGACGATGGTGACTCTAGATGACCCAGTGTGATAACAGTCTTCAGTCACGATTAGTCTCTCACTACAGCTAGTTAGCCAGCTAGCTATATTAGCTGTAGTTTACTCTGTTCTCTGAAGGACTCAGTGAGTGTACGAGACTGGAACTCACAAAGCGACTGGAGTTGTTGTTGCGGACCGTCTTGGCGTTCCCGAACGCCTCCAGCAGAGGGTTGGACTGGAGAATGATGTCTTTGACATGCTGGACAACAAACAGAAATATATTCAAATTACTTTTATATTATTATGTATCATAGTATTTCAGAAAGGATCCAGGAACAAGGTATGGAGACAGATATTGAACAAACAAGATTAAAAGCAAACGAGAGAAATGTCAACATTTAAGTGGAGAAACATGTTTTCCCAAAGTTGTTCTGTTATGAAAGGTCATTGGGGGCGGGGCTTAACTCACCTGAACTTTGGCTCCGCCCCCGGACACCTTGGAGACATAGCTCATGATGTACTTAGCCGCTACAGTCTTCCCCGCTCCACTCTCCCCGCTAACAGACACAAAACATGGCGTCACACCATCAAAATTCATGACAGAAAAGGTTTACCATGCACACATGCCACACTTGACCTTTATTTAACCAGGAAGTCAAAACCCACAAGGAACAATTAAGGAGCATGATAAAGAGGACAACAGATACATACTACAAGTTTCAATTTAGGAATAATAAATGCACTCTTCAAAAGATATAAAATAGATATATATTAAATAGATATAAAATAACTTCTATGATATAAAAGTATTTACTTTATTACTAGTTCATTCATTCTTTGTATAAATTCCTCTTGTACCTAGAGGTAGCTCCCTTCCTCTCTCCAACTGAAAGGTGTTACCTTAGTTTGTATTGTATCACCACTGTAGCCAAGATGTGTATTGTCAATTAACTAGGCTCCCAGTTTAGACCATGACCCTTTCAGTTTGTGTTTCTGTGTATCCTCTGATGTGCCTACAATGTGACTATAAAAGTCATGAACATTTGTTGTCTCATTGAAGATGATTGTTTAATGCTCACAGTGTGTCTTCCCATGATCATACGCCTCAAATACTTTGCTGTCAGGCAGTGTCCTACAAGAAACAATGCTTCATCATTAACCAAAAGTTGTTAACATCAGTCTCAGCAATTAACAGAAGCACACATAACTGGACCGTTTTGCTGATTACACTTGATGACTACTACAGTATTACGCTGTAATACCTTGCTGTCACTAGTTGTGTGTTCTTCCTGGCTACTGCATACCTGATGATGACACACTGGTTCTCGCTGTCGATCATCATGTTGCGGTACATGTTGTCTGCCAGGGCATAGATGTGAGGAGGGTTCTCATACTGGGCCTGTGGGGGGGTGGGTCAATATTACACTGCTAGTTATATATTTTATATTGTGTGTGTGAAATTAGGCCTATATATTATTGTGTGCATGGGAGGGTATAGTATGTGTGCGAGTGTATACGTTTACATATTTGTATCGGTGAATATGTGTGTGTGTGTGTGTGTGTGTGTACACTCACAGCCCCCTGGTACAGCTCCACCTCGCGGTCAGTGAAGTAGGGCAGCTGTTTGAAGGGGTTCACCGAGATTAGGACTGATCCGATGTAGGTCTGACCCGCTCCGTCAAGGATCACAACAACACAAGCCCACCCAGCTCTCCCATCAAGCGTCATTGAGGCTTGTATCAAAAGTGACTTAAGCGGTCAGCGTACTTCATGCGGCAAAATAAGTTAAAAATAAGTGGCAAAGTCATAATAACAAAGTGACGGGGGCCCTGAGTCAGACTGATTCGACTCTGGGCTGGGTGAGGCTGCAGACCTGTGGTGCATGAGTAATCAAGACCCATAGGATAAACAAGCGATCACCACACACAATCAGGGACGGGTCATGACGGATCTGGCTTGTGCCAACTTCAGTAAATCGCTTTTCTCCAACATCTACCTGTGTCCTGTGTCTGAGGAGCCCAGCAAAGCCACTTAGGTGGCATGGGGTAGGGGTCTACTGCCACAGATGGCAATGCAAATGTTGTCTGTGATTAGTCAGAAAAGCAAGGCGATTTCCCCATCTCCATGGAGACCCCACTGGTCGTAACGAACGTAACGTTCAGTGACCAAACCGAAACCGCACATATAAACAGTATAAAACAAGTTTATCGGCAGAAGGACTTTTTCGGTCTCGGCCAACCAAATTAAAATACTTCAGCATACTTCAAACTGAAGTATGCTGCTGGCTTTACAGTGAACTGAAACACAGGTAATTAAGGAGGGGGTTAGGGCATCTATGCTGTCTGTGAGAGGTTGGACTTGGTTTTAGGCTCATGTTTTGAAGGCTGAATATATAGACGGTGTGAGGATACGAAGATGTAGTCGTCCATGTACCGCTTCTTCAGGTTGTCTGTGATGGCGTCCTCGTTGATCTTGGACAGCAGGACCATGTCGTCCACCCCGCTCACCTTCACATTCTGGGTCTGCCAGTGGTATTTCTCCTTACTCCCCTGGGAGAGAGAGAGAGCAAAAGCGAGAGAGAGATAACCATATATTGAAAAATGTGCATATGACTGCATCTGCGGCACTCCTACACTCTTCCTCCACCAATCCGACTCCTCACCCTCTCCCTGCCCAAGGGACAACACTTCTAACCATAGTGCTGTAGGATAATAGGCAATATTAAAAAGGGATAGCACCTCCCCCTTCATGTCGCTACGGAAACCATCCCATCAGACAGCTCCCGTCATGGAAACTTGAAAGCTGGCTTCTGACAATATTTCCTGTTCCTGCAGCTATCACTTTTGTTCCAAAATGATTTTTAAAGTAGGCTATGACTCATCGCCCTATTGCTTAATTCACCCTGACACTTTCTCCAAATCATAACTTGGTCAGCGGAGAACAGGTGATAAAAAGTAAGTAGTGCAAGTTAAACACCAACATCAGCACCAGGGCAGGGGCCACTATGATTAGCGAATCCGTCCTGATACTCTCGGAGAAACAGCTCATTCTCTGCATTCCTGCATCCTTGCATGTTGGGATGGCTGTCCTGACACGTCCAAACCCGTCCCACTGCACTATCCTCGATAACGCAGAGCAGAGGAAACTTTGGGCCAGAATAATGAATTGGACATTTGCATTAAACACATGTGATTCAGGCCAGGTGCCATTCCTCGTGGGACTGCGCTACAAAGTGGGAACATTGCATTGAATATATTGAACATCGAGATCCGCATGGTTGACACCCAAGAGGAAAACCCACCATGTCGCCTTGTCCCACTTCCTTCTTCCAAGACCAGTATTATGAAGTCCGCCCTTGGTCCACAGCTGCAGCTCTCTAGTCCCAGCGGTGTCCTGTCGCTAGGCAGAACTCATCTCCACGCGTTGTCTTCTTTACTCCGTTTGTCCAACCCGTCTTCACCAAAAATGTGTTATTGTGTAGTTATTTCCGAGTCCAAAGGGGAGGCTCACTTTTCCAAAACCACTTCCCACGTCCCACCGCAGGAGAAAAGGGTGAGTCCGCTTCCTGAGCTCAACAGCGACGCGTGTGGACAGGTGGGGGAACAGCCCACGGGGATTGTGGGTAAAGCAGTCTCAACGTACTACAACCTCAAACACTACAACATAGTTATTAAGTTCCCTCATATTAATATCTCTGTTAATATGACTGTAAATGTCCCCGCTGTGGGATTAATAATAATAATCTAACCTTTGCCATTGGACATTGCAGTAGTGTTATTTGTTTATCAGGCCTCTTCACTCTTCACTTTATTACACACATTACCTAACTAAACTGAAAAGCATCATATGTCTAAGATGTGTCAAAGACACCATTATAGTATCATGTAAATTGGACAGCTTAAGGATGCTACAGATAAACAAGAGGGACATGGGGATTGAACCGAGGAACCTTTTTGGCCACAAGACTATCACACAGGAGGCTCAAACATGCCATTGCCAGGTCACAGGTGGATATACATCTTCACATATACCGACTACTCTCTACTATTGAGCAGACACTTACAGTGAGGCATCTTGTCTGGGATGCCTACAGGCTGACACATTGGGAATCGAACCTCCTAGGCACTGGATTAGTGGTTCCCAAATATTTCTGCCTGTGACCCAATTTTTAGCTTGTTCGTTTCCTCACACCGTCCCAATGAAAGTGTCACATCGCACCACACTAAAGTAGTAGTAGCAGTTTGGTCGTGACTATGAATGTCTTTTCATATACACAGGACCTTTATGAGACCTTTAAAACATGAACTTAATTATTGAAATTTTTTTAAATAAATAACGTATCATCACATATCTGTAGCTTAGCCCATATGCAGATCAGGCGACCCTGAGTGGAGTCCCGACCCACAGGTTGGGAAACACGCCTCTAACCACTACACTAGCCTGCACCTCCCACACATCCATACTTGGGTCACATGATGGAAGAGACGGCAGAGGAGCGAGCAGGCAGACAGCAACAGGTCCTTTTATTGTACAAACAAAACGTTCACAGAGTTAGTGATGTGGGGGGGGGGGTCACATGGTACACAGCTGGTCCTTAAAAACAACACAAAGCTTTAAAAGGTAAAAGACCCGAGGGAATGAAGACACTGCTGTCTGACGGGAGCGCACATTGCTCTTCTCCTTCTCCTCACTTCTCCACCAGAACCATACGCCTGGCCCGGCCGCCATCTTTTAATTTGATCTTTCTTGTTGCATTGGAGATTTCATGTTTGGAAAAAAAACACAAATAAACAAATCAAGGACATATCTCTTGAAATGTTGAAACAAACAAAAACACAAAAGATTTTAAACACATATTTCGTCTGAGGCTGGCGATGCCATTTTCTACAACATTCTGTTGCATCATCTACCCAAAGATGCCATGGGGAGGTTGTGGGGAGGGTTTCCGTGGAAACAAAGGAGGAGACAGCGGTTAGGATGTGACATCAGGAGAGTTTGTCCACAGGGAATCTTGTCCAGATGCAGTCCTGAAACATAAGTCCTCAAACAGCTCCTCAAACTGTGTGCATGTGTGTGTATGCTT
Source organism: Merluccius productus (assembly GCA_027122695.1). Classification (NCBI taxonomy): domain Eukaryota; kingdom Metazoa; phylum Chordata; class Actinopteri; order Gadiformes; family Merlucciidae; genus Merluccius; species Merluccius productus. The sequence continues at coordinate 972,597 of JAOPJI010000123.1, read as the reverse complement.
TGGGGGGGGGGGGTCTTTGGGGTAACATTCGCCAATCAACCGCTAGTGTTTCTCTCTTTGTCCCGCCTCAGTTGTCAATCATCAGTGTCATGTAGTTTAGTGATGTAGCCGTGTGGATTAGTGGTGTCGACGCAGTCGGGTCCACAAGACAAAGTTAAAACTGGGTTCAGGTTCAAAACTACATCAGCTGGAGAGGCCGGGTTAAGAGAGCTTTTATGCGATGAGACACAAACACAAACGAGAAACACAAACAAACACACAAAAAAACAACAAACAAACAAACAAGAGGTTTTAACTGAGAACCACACCTCCCAGCGAGGCTTCTTCCATCTTCAGTCTGCGAAATGAAACTAAACACACCCTGGACAACACAGGGTTCCACCCTAGAGTCTCTCTCTCTTCATCTCTCCCTCTCTTTCTCTCTCCCTCTCTCTCTTCGTCTCTGGTCAGGTGACGTCCGGGGTAGGTAGGTTGGGGAGGTCACATGATGCCGTTGGTGAAGTACTGGAAGCCGTCGTAGAGCTTAGTGGTGATTGAGCGCATGGAGCCCTCCACCATCTGCTCCACCAGCACCTGCAGCTGCTCCTCCGTCAGGGACATGTGGAAACGCTCCTTCAGGCCCCGGATCGTCCCCGAGCCGTGGAAACAGGGCAGGTGGGAGCCTGGTGGAGGGGAGATAGAGGGAGAGGCACAGAGATGGAGAAATACATAGAGAGAGTGAGAGAGAGCACAGCGAATAGGAGGGAAAGGGAGGAGGTGAGATGGAGACAAACAGGAGGTTGTTTAGGAGTTCGGTGTAACGGCCATTAGAACAAAAAGATGCATTTATTCCTTACAGTACATTCACACCAGAAGCAATTTTATCATAACTGTACATTCAATCGCCAATCGCTGTCTCTTCTAGCTCACACCAGAAGCGATCGCTATCGCTTGTGGGCGTTCCTAAGTTTTAATCAAACTATATGAAGTCCAGGGACAGTTTCCACAAGAACTTCACTCCAGCAGAGATCCAACTTGGCCTTTCACATTTATGCTTCAGTGAGTGTAATAAACCTCACCAGGTATCCCACCAATCTCTGTAAATCCTGTGTGTTTGAAAAAACGTTTGGTACAAAGTGGAACCAAAACCAAGTCAAGCGGACGGACAAATGGGAGTGCATTAACGCTGTGTCGCGTCATGTAGCTAATTTGCATAATGTTGAAATCCATTCAACTTTTGTCCACCTATTCCTCGAGATCTCGCTTTGCTGCTAAATGTCGCTTCTGGTGTGAAGCATACGGTTAGAAATCAGAGAGACAGAGGGGTAGAGAGCAATGGCGGAGGGGTGTGGTAAGGGAGGATGGGGTGTGGTCAGGAGGGTATAACAGGAGTAAGGAGTCTCACCCTGCTGCATGATCTCCACTATCTGGATGACCTTGTCCATGTGCTTCCTGGCTGCTATGAGGCCCTGCAGCATCAGCATCTTGTAGTAGTTGAACATGTCTCTGTCCTGACCACCCATCACCTGGCATTAACACACACACACACGCACACGCACACGCACACGCACACGCACACACACACGTACACACACACACACACACACACACACACAGAATATCAGCAAACTACACATAGCACACCTGTTACACCTGACACAAAATGTACACACACAAAAAACTCTATAAGAAGGATCTATTACACCCCACTAGGAACATTCAAGGGCCCCTGTTTTACTAGCAGGTGTGAGGATGATTAGTCATTACTAGCCATTTAATAAAATACATTAAATATAGCCATTTGTATAGACATCGCAAGTGAGTGTCCACCAAGATATATGCCTAGAATGGATAGATTTTCAAATGACTAATCAACCTCACACCTGGTGGTAAAATACGGGCCCTTTAACATGTCCAATCATCGTTAAGTTTAGGTCCTCAAGGTTTCTTGAATCTGATCTTTTGCCTTGTCTGTTCACATGGCGGTCACATGACCACAGATCAGATACGTCAGACCTTGAACCATATGTGAAAGTCTGATTAGAAAATCTGATTATAAAACACTCGCATCAGCACACATGTGATGTGTGCTGTCCACACTAGTGCTCCAGTTTAAAGTGTGTTGGGTAAAGTTTGGTGCCACTTCAGCCTGCAGTGTGAATGAAGAACCAGACCTAACCTGGACCCAGATTAGCACAGAAGTAAAAGTCCCCTCCCATCACTCACATCCACAAACTCAGAGGTGAGCTTGAAGGCGGACGTCTCGAAGCCCAGGTTCTTGGGTGAACTTGATAGGATGAAACCAAAGTCAATGTGGATGATGTGGCCCTCGGCGTCCAATAGGATGTTTCCATTGTGCCTGGAGAGGAAGTTGAGGGCGGGGGTTGAAATATTACGGTTAGGTAAGGCTGCATCGCAAATGGAAAAAGAAACAAAAAAGAGGAGGGGTAGAGTGCTAGCAGAAGGAGCTGTGAACTCTGACCTCAAATCAATCAAACTTCAATCCAGCTAACAATCAATGGTGTAAAAATGCATAAATACAATTAAATAAAATGTAATGAAATAAAAATCACAGACATTGGATTACAAAAAAAAGACTATGCACAAATTAGAAAAGAAAAAAAACCACCAACCTGTCCTTGACCTGCAGCAGGTAGCAGATGAGGCTGTAGCCGGCGCAGCTCTGGACGAAGTTCCTCTGGGCGGAGAGGAAGGCCTCGGTGGTGGGGCTGCCATGCTCCTGCAGGAAGTAGTCGAGCAGAGACAGCTGGCTGTGCTTCTTCACCTGGTGGATGGACACGGCGTTCACCACCGGCTCGATCATGCCGCTGTCCGACGACAGCACCAGGATCTTGTAGGGCTTGATCCACAGCGGCACTCGCTCCATCTCCCACACGCACTGCAGAGGTCAGGGAGGGGTCAAGGGGTTGTATTGTATTTCTATTTTATTCACTCATCCTTTTTTTGCAGTTCATAATTTTGTAATAATATGGTGGTTTAAGAACGTATGGTAGACGGTTTGCATTGTCACCATTGTTTTTACCGTATCCTAGCAGCCGAGCACAGTGTGATCCAAAGGGTCAAAGGTCACTATTACCTGTAGCTGCTGGAGGACCTGATAGGCCAGGAGCTCCTGTCTCAGGTCGTCTCCACACTTGACGATGACGGACAGCAGCCTCCAGCAGGGCAGGTGTCCATACGGAGAGCCCTCTCGGATCCGCCTGTACAAAAAAAACATCCAAAAGGTAGGTGGAATGAGTAAGGCCAACGCTAACAGATAAAGACGTAGAATCAATATTGTAGATTTAAAAAACTAAACAAACATAAAGTTCAACTTCAGTCCAGCATGGCGTTCTGACAGCGGCATAGAAGCAGACATGCCAACAGCCAAGTCTGAAAACCTTGAGTGACGAAGGACAGAGTTCAACTGGGTTTTATGTATTTAATTTCTATTTGTTTGATCCGTTCCCTTGAGCGTTTCCTTTCCCCCTGACCTCAAAAACCCGGTCAACCTCCACGGTGTTATTGCGGTAGGGCTGAACTTCCAGCATCCCACCACCACTCACCTGACTTTCTCCTGCCAGGGCTCTTTGAGGGCCACGGCCGAGGGGTCCTCGGGGTCCCTCTTGAAGGTGGTGGGGGTGTGAGCCAGCTGCTCTGAGAGACGCCGCCTGCCCAGGGGGAGAGGGTAGACACACATAGTCGTTAGGGTCACTGCAGTTCAGTTAGGCATTAAAGACTATGGCTGCGTTCCATTAGTTGTTTCTATAGCAACGCCACTCGCCCTCGTTTCCTAAATCACCTGATGATCTACTCGACATGTGTTGTATCCACTAACCTGATACATAGTAAGCTGGCGAAGCGGCTTTGACATTATTATTATTATTACACTCCATTAGACATACGTCATGAGTCTATTTATTGACCGTCTGTGTGTATGGTGAGTGAGTGAGTGAGTGAGTGAGTGAGTGAGTAAGTGAGAGAGTAACCTACCTGATGTCTCCAGCAGCAATGAAGACGGGCTCTTTGCTCTCCAGGCTGGTGATGCTGTCCACAGAGAACTGACTGATGTTGTCACAACTGTTGGTGTGCACATCTGGCAGCTGGACAGAGCGAGGGGGAGATGTGAATGCATATGTTGCTATAGATACCTAGATGTACAGTATAGGGATATAATCTCTCCATCTCTCCGTTACTTCCCCATCATTCTCTCTTTCCCCATCTGTTCACCATCATCCCTTCATCCTCCTGTCTCTCACTTCATCAGCCCTTTATCATCCTCCACCCATCCCCCTCAACTGCAACCCCTTGCCACCTCCACCTCTCCTCTCCATCCAGACCACCTCCCCACCCTTTACTAGACCGTCATGCTGCCGACACTTTTTTAATCACCGCCCCCTTATGAAAACATCTTCCTGTGGCTATGCCTGCCCCTCTCCTCTCCGTCCAGACCACCACTTCCACCCCACCCACCCCCCTCACCTCCACTTGCAGCTCCCCCATGTCGTCCACGGACCAGGCCTCGTCGTCGTTGTCGTAGTTGGGGACCACGGAGAAGCTGCCGGCGCGCTGCTCTGCCGTCATGCCGCAGTCCGGCAGGTTCTCCACCGAGCGTGTGCTGCGGATCCGCGTCTCCGGGATCCGCGTGGGAACGTTGGACGTCTCAAAGTTCTCGCACTCCAGCACCTCCACGTAGATCAGGTACGGCGCCTGAGGAGGGACATTATTATTACTTATTAGGGACGGGGGGAAAAACAATTCACTTAAGTATCCCAGACTTTTTTTAAACAATTTTTTGAATGCCTGAATTAATTTCTTGAAATTATATTTTTTCTAACAGTGCATTTATTATTTTCACATTGAATGCATAGAAGAAGCACACTACAACAACAGTAGCATGTAACCATTACCTTAAACACTCCCAGTATAGCAATGCTGCTGAAATGAAAGTCAGAAAGGCTGACTGACATGTGATGTGCAATGCTTTTGGAAATATGCCTCATGATATACAGTCTTATTTAAGATTTTGTTTCATTATACCTTCATTTTATTCACCTTATTGTGTATAAAGGTGTGTGTATAGCGCTAGTAGGGTAGTCACGCCCCTTCCGCTTACTGGCTGGTCCCAGATACATTTCCGGGGAGGAGTTAAGTTACCCATAACAAAATTGTCACCTTTTATGCGGATATAATGCATTTAAGGAGCTTAACTTTGCCATACATGAGCATAATATACACACCAATGCGTTTAAAATTAATTTCTAACGTTTATTTACCGCATTTAATTTTTCAGAAAATGTGGGACTACCCAGCTCTAATCTGTAGTTATTACCATTTGTGTTTTTCATTCTTATTTGTTATATTTTAAGAGAAACTTTACATTTACAGTCACACACTGATTCAACACAGATCTAAAGTAGCAGCAGCATGCTCTCTTTTTTTTGTGGCTGCCCCAACTCTGATTGTATGCCTTGATTGTTCGAAACCTCGCTTAAGATTACAGATAAGACTTGTTGTCTGCTGAATGCAAAACGTGAAGTCGACTTTGGCTTTGTTAAACAATGGCACAGCACAAGCCAGGGTTATATGGTAATAAAACACAGATTGTGTTGACTCTGTTGTTATATGACTCTGGTCTCATTTGCATTCGAGTTGCTTCACACCACAACTATGATACCGCAAGTAGGCAAGCAAAGGTACAGATTACAGCAAACCACAAACGGGAGTAACCAGACATGATCAACCCAGTGTGGAAGAATAACCGTACATTACCATATTATATTCTACATTACACAGCTGCTTTTTAATGACTAGTTTGCCTTTACATACACATGGTGCACGGCTCAGTCTACCCAAGACACCATCTTGTGATAACACATCACGACACACACACACACACACACACACACACACACACACACACACACACACACACACACACACACACACACACACAC
>JAOPJI010000123.1:931961-944142 GCA_027122695.1 Merluccius productus | reverse complement strand
CCCCCCCCCCCCCCCCCCCCCCCCGCCCCCCCCCCCCCCCCCCCCCCCCCCCCCGAGAGCCAGAGAGCGACAGCCAGAGGGGGAGAGAGAGAGAGACCTTTCACGGTACAATACATTGATTTATATTTTTGATTTTGTTATTGTAGTATCCTATTTCACTGTGTGTGTTTTGGCAACGCACGGTATGTACCCCATGCCAATAGAGTCCCTTAAATGGAAACTGATTTGAGAGAGAAAGGGAGGGGGAGAGAGAGAGAGCGAGAGACGGTAACGGTATTAACTGTATTAGTGATCTGTATAATAATGTTCCTTCTTTAGCTTATAACAATGACCATTTCAGCTGATAAAGCTGTATTGTCCTTCAATCGAGATCCCTCTTTATTTCCTCTCCTTCCTCCTTGTTCTACTAATCAGTCCGTTTACATGCACACAATAATTCACAGGCTGAATCATCAGTGCAGAAAAGTCCCGAAGTGCATTGGACAGTTAGCCATAAACATTTCAACTCTGTGTTCATGACGACAAACTAGACTCCCTTTCCACTGGACATCATTTTGGGGAAATTGCATTAGAGACTTCGAAAGTCTTCAACACTGAGTAGCAAGCAGCAAACCAGTCATCAAGTGAGCTTACTGGGAACCAAATGTTTTGTATGAATTGCAGCATTCTGTGCTTGTGGAGAGGCCAGCTGCTTGGACCGCTGACAACTGTCAACAACTCGAACGACTTGGTTTCCTATCACCAAGCAATAGCCAGACCTGAGAAGAGTTGGAGTGACATGAGAGTGAGAGTGTGGAGAGAGAGAGAGAGTGGACCACCGCATGTCTCACCCTTCATGGCGTCCAGGGGTGTCTTGTATCCGGGTCCACAAGAGAGACAGGAAGCTGAGCGGGAACACAAAACAATAAAAAGGTCACAATGTTAGATGATGTACTCAGTAAAAAAAACAAAAAACAGAGGTGAATTAAAGGCCAAATTCTTAAAGAAGTCTGCCATGGAATTTGTATTCCCCCCATGAGTATTTCCGATAAACACATAATGAAAATATCTGCTGACTCAGAGTGACCAGTGAGGGAAGTCAACTGGCTCAGTATCAGGGTTAGGTTGGTCAGTTATTGATAATATACCCAAACAGATCATTCGCAATGGAAAACATGTTATTTGTTAAATTTAAATAAAAGGAAACAATAAATTGGTCCGCTGCTCTTGGCTCTCAAGTAGTTTTGGGCTATGCATACATGTAGCTTAGATATTATGGTAATAGTGTTTCAATTCAGCAATTTATAAAAATGTACATTAAAATCTAATAATAACCATATCACCCATTAGTATACAATCTTTCTGGAGTTTCAAAGCAATAACTTTCCAATGAAACATTGAGTGAAAATATCGTCAAAGTGACCGCCACAAACTACTTCAAATGTAACTGCAGTAGTGCTTCTTGCCACACGCCACATAAGTGGCTTTTGCCATCCATGTATTGTCAATGAAACACGGAACAAGCCGAGCAGGTGGCACATGTCAAGACCTCTCTCCTGAGTGAGTGGTGAGCAGGTCATCCTGTGTCATGGTCGTTCATGCAAACACAGGTATGCATGTACGCATTCAGCACCAGAGTCTAATCAGTCTGATCTAGGTGAGGCTGCTAAACCAGCTATCACACACACACACACACAGTAACAAATATACATTATTAAAGTATTTCACTTGGATTATTGCAAAGTTTATTAAAGTAAAAGTTCTGCCGTTTTTATCAATCTTTTATTGAGAGTCTCCTGAGCTTTTCTTTTACCTGCTGGTTTCACAGCCTCACAGTGAAAGACAGAAACAGTCAGTAACAGTATCATTGAAATCTGTTCCAAGATCACCGGAGCGAAAAACAATGAGGGACATAAGTTATGTAAGTTATATAAGTTATAAGGGACATGAGTTTGATTTGCGACCAACAGGTTCTGGACATGTTCTTGTGTGGGAATTTTCTCTGTTGCCATCAGGGCGTCGTTACGTTTTACCTGCTTGTAAAACTAACCGCGTTCATCCCCTCTGCAATAAACGGAGCATTTAGTAGTCAAATCATTGTTACTGTTGGTGAAGGTTTTTTATCTGATGTTTTTATGATGTTTATCGAGTTTATTCATCAACATTATTTATTTATAGCTTCATTACATTTTAGCTCTGGTGTATGTGTATTTGTTGTTTGGATGTTACTGTGTGTACAACAAGCTGCTCAAACAAATTGCCCCTAGTGGGATTAATAGTTGTTTGTATTGTATTGTATTCATTGTATGCAACAGATTTCAAAATATATTGCCTAGAAAACTATTGCATCATTCACTCCTGAATGTCCATAATGCTTTTCCCATGGAAGAAAAACCATGTTCTTTTTAATGAAGGTCTACATGCGTTTCCCATAAAGATCCAGATTTTTTAATTGAAGGACATTTTTATTTGCCTTTTCATTGGCAAAATGTAAGGGGTGACAGGGAGGACATGTCCCCTCCATGTTTAGAAGTTATACATTTTGTACCCCCCCCCCCCCTCCTTTATTACCAGTGTTACACAGCCTAATTTTTTATTCAAGATAAATAACAAGACGATTGAGTGATTAAACACACTTTTAAAAATGTAATAATAATCATTTGAAAAAATATATGCAGCACATGTATATACTAGGCATTACAGTAAGAGCATGTAAGAACTGATTTAAAAATAAAAGCAACATTCAGGTGAATGTGATTTCACATTCATTCAATAAATCTGTCAGTCTGACAGATTTCAGTCTGACAGGCCAGGTGACCGATAAACCATGAGCTATCAATCACACTCCACATCTGTCGATAATAAATAAATAAGTGAATACAACAAAATGAATAAATATTAAATAAAAGATACAATGAATAATAATACATATCACAATAACTGATGCCTGCAAACTGTATTTCAGAGAAAAATTGAAGCCTTGAAAATCAAGGCTTTGTCATTTAATAATTATAAACTAAATAATAAAGAGTACATTTCCAAAGACCACTCTGACTTCAGAATGACCCTTCAATACGCCTCAGAGTGTCACGAGAAACGTCCTGTTTCCACAGAATTCACTTCGGAATGATAGCAGACCACAAAGTCGCCATTATCTTTCTTCCACTTCCTTTCTCGATGAGAAGCCTAATGTGCATTTCTACCGATACAACAACCGATACCGCTAGTTTTAAATTTGTTAGCTGCCATGTCAAATCCATAGTAGACTTATTGTGAATCGCCAGCCATTTGAGGCATTTATGGACTAGCAACATATTCACATTTAAATATTTTTACTGATTTGGGTTTCCACAATCATGTGCCTACCTGCTAATAATACTTATTGGGTTATTAAGGATGATGTACCGGTAGCTCTCCTAATGTATTGCTCCATTTGACGGGGAGACAACTCAGAAGTGGTCACTTCAGCAAGACACCTGGGCCCAGCGTCCCGCCGGGACTCCCAGGTGTAGTGTCTAGTTTCACAACAAGAAACACACACCCAGATTAACATGTATAACAATTCCATCATTTGATCACCAAGTTATTTTACCCTATCCACGTAAATGTTGACTACTCAACATCTTCCTAACATGGTGTCATTCTACCTGACCTTTCTGAAACCATGGGAAGGTGCCAGTACCTCCGAGGGACTTCCAACCACTTCACACCAGAGATAAACTCACATTGGACCTCCTAGCCAAGCGTGTGGAGCGTACTCCCAAAGGCAGTCAACAAGTTTCCCATCCGCAAGCCGGTTTGGGACGCAGGGACGCAGGTCCGCAGGTCCGAGACCCGAGAACGACACTCACGAAAGGTCTATATCGAAAACTTAGCCAATCCACCCTTTGGACCGATAGCTGTATAATCATTTGGATCAGTACCGTGATTATACTGACACATTTCAATAGAATTCAAGTATTAAATAACTTTCCTTGTTAGGAAAGCATCCTAGAAAACTAAATATCTCCTGAGGACAGTGGATATACTGGGCTCATGTTGAAAAGTTGATGTAAAAGGTTTATTAATCTAGAATACAATGTCTAAAGAGAACAGAGGAGGCTCATCATTAGAGGTTGGATTTGGTCATACATGTTACAGTGGGCAGTTACACCAGATGGTGTGGATGTTGTATGTATTCAAACTGATTTTCAATGAAAAGCTGTGGAAATTAAAGCACAGCTAATGGAAAAAACATCTGTTGAAAGATTGATCACAGTCTGAGATACATTCATTCAAGCAATATGAATGTTGCAGTGCATGATCTATATCTGAGTGTGTGGGTGTGTGGGTGTGTGTGTGTGTGTGTGTGTGTGTGTCTGTGTGTGTCTGTGTGTAAGAAAGAAAGAAAGAACGAAAGAAAGAACGAAAGAAAGAAAGAAAGAAAGAAAGACAGAAAGAGTAATATTCCAATAAACTAATGTTAACATATACATTCAACAGTTTTTCTTTAGTCTGGTACTGTAGCATGTCAATAATGTTTAATGATAGCAGCTGGGAAGTATTCTGCTTCTTTACACATTTCAATTTCTCAATGATTAAAGCAATAAGCCTCGACGAAGACGTTCATGTATACATGTAAATACATGTCTGTTAAGTACGGCCCGCTGATGACAGCCCTGCATTTCCATTCTACTGAATGGGAGAGCCGGAAACACACCTGCAATTACCGCGAACGAGGTGTCGCCCGAGACAGGTAGTAAACCTTCAAAAAATGCCGCTTCAAAACATGTACGTTGAATGCAATAAAAAGGTGCCAGGGCGCATGAAAAAAATCAATACAAAAAAAAATCATAACAATAAAGCTTGTTCACAGAATAAAAAAATAAAATAAAATCCTATGCTTAATGCCTATGTCAAGTTCACCTGGAAACGAGGTCCGAGAGAGCCGGTGCCAGCCGGTGCCAGCAGCCTCCCATCAAAACCTCTGCACAGCTTAGTTGGGTTTTATACCAGAGCCAACAATTAAAACACAGTTTGCATCAGCGCAATATTTAGGAGCAAATGTTATTAAATTAAATTAAATGACATTAAATATTGTCCATAGACTGACCCGTTGTGGAGGTCGAGGCGGGGTTCCGGGATGCGGTCCGGGTGAACTGCTGCTCATAACATGCATTTCCCATAAAGAGCAGGTTTTTAATTTGTAATTTAATTGAAGGAATTGAAAAAAAGAAAAAAAAAAGTTTTGTCAAATGCACGCGCCTCCCGCAGACCTACACCACCGCTGCAATGCCACCTATCTGGGGGAAAACCACGACCTAGACCCCATTATGAAATAGTCGTCGGTCCCAGAGCAGCAGACCCCGCAGCCATAAACCAAAACCTTAAGTTAAGTTAAGTTAAGTTGTTTAATCTAAACTAGAGCCAACTCCAGCGCTGAAAACACACTCTGCAATCAGGGCATCAACCCTAAGTGACGATGTTAAATGAGATAATGTCCATGCACTGAGTACTGACCCATTTTGCAGCTCGGGGTGGTGTTCCGGGAAGGGGGTCCAGGGGGGTAGTGCCGCTACTGGTCCGAGACCGCGGCGCTGGGACCGGAGGAGGGGGCGGGGCCAGAGACCCCGTCCTGACCAATGGGCGACGAGGAGAAAGTGCGATCTCACACAGACACGCAACCACCCGCGGCCAACAAAGGTGGCGCAGGTCAGGAGGGGACGTTATGTAAAGAGTCAGGGTTTAATTACGATGAGCAGCGTGGGGTCCTGGCCTTGGGGGGATAGACCCGACAGACTCTATACAATATTAGTACCGTCCTCTGCTGTTGACCTCCGTAGGGATTATGTCCACCATTCCACATTTGAAGCATGAGGCATTGCAGCTTGTGCATGCTTTTTATTTATTATATATTTTTGCTCCTTCTTTGCTGAAGGGTCACCCGTAAAAACGTATCCAACATGATTTTAAAAAAGCTAATTACTATTTTTTTGTTGTAGTTGCAGGTAATTGCAACAGGCCTGCGAGCCATCAGGCGCTCAGCTATTAAAGGTATGAAGCCAAATTCCCTCATGACAACACGGGTGTCAGCGTTTGGACAGGATATTTAGCAACGTCTCTGCTGAACTAGACGTCCCTGCCCCAATGTGTCACAATGATTGGCAGCAGGAATGAACACATTAAAACAAATTACAAAGCACCAGAGTATTAAAAAAAGAAAAACAATCCTTTATTTCAGGTCAATAGCACCAAGGTAGCATCAAGATGAACGCCAGGGTTTATTTAAGTCATACACAGACACCTCATTGTCAATGTTTAACACAGGGATTTGTGTTTATCGCTCTCCCCACTGTCCAGACATGGGAGGGGAAACATCATGGACCGCCCCGAGATCTGTCTCTTAACCAATCAGGAAACACTGAACCACGGTCCATCAGAGAAAGTTTGATGTTCTGGAGCAGCAACACTGCTGCATTTTAACCATCTTATCTTCACCACCTTTCCCATCGCTCTCAGCTATCCTCTGTTATAGCTCCTCTTTCAACTCCTCTCCACTCTCTGAGGTGATGTCAGCTGTCTGCTCCTTGCTGGGACCTCCTTCTCCTTCTTCTTCTTCTTCTCCTCCTCCTCCTCCTCCTCCTTCTCCTCCTCCTCCTCCTCCTCCATCTCCCTGGTTCGGACACACTTCCTTGTTGATGGGCTTCTCTGTTTCCGGTGCTCCTTTTTTTCCTTCTGGTTCCTCTGTTTCCATGGGGACCGGCTCGGCTGTCTCCTCTGGCTCCAGAACTCCAGGTCCCAGCATGCCTTCTGCCAGGCTGCTGATTAGCTGGGATCGGCTCGGGGCCTCCTCTCCCTCCTCAGGAACGAGTCCCGTGAGCCGGAACGAGGCCTTCAGGAGCCCGGGTCTGTCCTGGAGGATGACCAGGGCATCCTTCAGCCAGTCGGTCAGCGTGTGCGGGACGCCGGTGGCCAAGTCCCCCCCACACCCGCCACCCTCCTGGAGACCCCGGTCGGCGGTGAACTGCTCCCAGCGGGTCAGCAGGAGGCGCTGCAGGACCGGCAGGGTGGCGACCCTCAGGGGCTGCAGGCGGGGGCTGCAACCGGACGGGATGAGCACCGGCAGGGTCCTGGTTTGGCCGAGGGCGGCCAGGAAGGGCTCAGCCACGTGGTCGCGGTGCCGGTCCAGCACCAGCAAGCGCTTCCTGGGCTGGCCCGGAGACGAGGCGTGGGGGCGCCAAACCCGCCTCACCCAAAGCTCCAGTCCGTCTGCCGAGGAGAAACCTTGCGGGTGGGTTTCCACAAGGATCGACGGGGGGTCCGATGGGGTGCCATCCCCTATGGGACCCTCCGCCCGGGACGAGTCCCGCAGCAGAACCAGGGTGGGAAGCAGGGCTCCGTCCGCCAACACCGTCAAGTATGCGGTCATCAGAGGCCACCCGGTTCCGCTCAGCCTCAGGGCGTGTGTCCGCCGGGCGGCTTCAGAGCCGTCGCTTATCGGGTCTGAGTCAAGGAAGACGCTAAGCCGGACCACGCCGGCCACCGCCCTCAGAGGGATCTGATGAAACTCCACCTGCTTCCGGGCAAACTCGGTGAAACTCTGGATCCCGGCCTCCATGTGACGGGGCAGGGGAGGGTGGGGCGCCGGGGTCTGGTGGGGGTCGGCCAGCCCCAGCCGGTGGTGCAGCATGAGGCCCACGGCCCAGCCGTAGGAGATGCGGAAGCTCTCGCTGAACACGCCCTTCTTCTTCAGGGTGGAGGCGTGCTGGAAGAGGCTGCTCTCCGTGATGGGGAGCTGCTGCTCGCGCATGGACCACACCCACTCCACCAAGTGATCCTCACCCCGTACCGGCCTGTTCCCGCCCACCGGGCTCCACCGCTCCCCAGCCTCCTGGACCCACGTCCTAACCTGTGCTGGGTCCATGAAGAACTCAGAGGACGCCTGCTGCAGTCCACCACACAGAGCCACCAGGGACACCCGGAGCTGCCGGGCACTCAGGTCGTCCACTTCTTGCTCTCTGGCGCCCTCTGCAGGCGTGGAGTCCGCCACCATTGCTGCTGCTTCTTTTTCATTGGGCATTCCCGCTTCGCCTTCCAGAAACTCTTTGTCCTCGTCTTCTGGTCTGAAGGTGTAGCGAAGCTTGTCTGCTGCTTCCTCCATTACTTCATCTTCTTCTTCTTCTTCTTCTTCTTCTTCTTCTTCTTCTTCTTGAGAAAAGCCTCGTCGCTCCATGAAGCTCCCAGGCTCCCCTCCCTTAATGACCTTGCCTTCTAACTCGATGTCGCCACTGTTGGAGGAAACACAGGACAGGTGTCAGCAACGGACAATGGGACAATAAAATAACAATAAGATAAAACGGTATTTTAACAGTATTTTATAACACCAATAACATGAGATAGGAATACAGGATGTAATAAAGTTAAGAACATAAAGAAACGCTGGCTTAACAGTCCTTTGATGATGTAGCAAGTTTGAACTATTTCTCTCCTTCTAACCACTATGTAAAACGTTTATATTTTATTTGGAAATATCATCTTGGAAATTCAAAATCCTATTTTAATTGACATAATGTTGCATGGACGTGCCATCAATGAGGATGAATATTAGGCTGGCCTGGTGCATGGAGGATAATACATTAGGTTGGCCTGGTGGATGGAGGGAAAACACAGAAATGGAAATTCATTTTTCAGAAACCGTTACCTTATTTTGTCTCTGACGAATCCAACACTGGTGCAGACTGTAAAATCAAACAGAAAAAGGTTGTTTTTAAAGAAAAGAAACAGTATGACAATAACATAAAATACAATTCCTACATCACACTACGAATCCTTTTTTTCAGATGTCTGCAGTATGTCGCTCTACAGGAGGAATATTACGTACTCTTCTCTACTCCCTCAATTGTTGTATGTGAGCAGCAGTTTTTGAGCAGCATGCTTGAGTCGTGGGTGAATATGCCTAAGTGTCATGGTTAGTGTTAAGGCCAATTCACCCGAAATGTGTTGATCCAATCCAAACATAACATTTGATGTAATAGCAGTTAGCCAGGTTTTCCGTGATCAGAGTGATCTGTTTTTATCTTTTCCTTCTTGAGATATGATTAAGTCATGCAATGTCGTCCCAAACATTTTATTTCCAATTTTTGCCCAAGGGGTAAAGTGCTAAATCATACTGTCGATAAATAA
Source organism: Merluccius productus (assembly GCA_027122695.1). NCBI lineage: Eukaryota > Metazoa > Chordata > Actinopteri > Gadiformes > Merlucciidae > Merluccius > Merluccius productus. The sequence goes on along the minus strand of JAOPJI010000123.1, from coordinate 935,001 downwards.
TCCAATAATGTTACGTTATGTTTACACATTTCTGAAACTATCGTGGATGTTAAAAAAGAAAAGCACAATGAGCGCCAATAGCACACCAACTCGCGATTGAGTGGGAGAACCAGTGACGCTAACGCGCTCTGGTTGTTAGGGGCGGGGCAAGGGGGACCACGTGCGTCATCAGGTACCCCTTAAGCCCTGCTCAGAAAATCCTGAACATGAAAATGTTGAAAAACAGAAAAACTCCACAATTCAACACTACATGGTTCTACAGTCTTTTCACATGTTTTCAGCAATTACTTTCTAACGTGTGTAATGTGTTCAAAAACAAATCTCTGAATTTGCTTAACAGCCAGAAACACCAGCCTGTTTACATGCACATTAGTTAGCGCCCTTTTGTCATCGAGGCTCGAGGTGAACTAAACATGTAACTGCTTGGCTCGCGATTTATCAACACCTCTTGTTCACTTTGTATTGGAAATGGGTTGGGTTGGTGTCATCAAGTTCAAACAAGTTCAAGTTCGATTTTGCGCCAACTGAGTGACACATTGTGTTAACAACCATTTAACTTCCAGTCTAAACATCAAAATGACACACAAGCGCAGCAAATCATTCTTTCCTTTTGAATTAACTTTATGCAAATTAGTGTGTAGTGCGGCGCACTAGTGGCTACTGGTGGACTCTTGTTGAATTTAATTCAACATGAGTTGAAGAAATAAAAAAAAGAGTGGTTTGCGTAATTAAAAATGAAATAATCGCCCAGCTCTACAGGATATGAGAACCAAAATGAATTGAACAGTTTCTTGGGGTTTAGCGCACCATCAGTGCAATATGGAGATGAAAGAACCAGGGGGTGAAGTGTGATGGTTGCGTCGCTCTGCTTACCTTTCGTGAGTGGACAGAGACCGTGAAACTCCCAGAAGCAGCTGGCCTTGTTACACAGGTTGGCTTTGCAAACCGGGCAGCCGTACGCGCTCTCGTGGCGAATGTGCTTCAGGTTGCAGTTCCAGCACCTCTTTGTGCAGTGGCTGATTTTCCTCATCCTGTGCATCTCCTTGAGCGGGTCCAGCGTCTCCCCCACCACCGTCTCCCCCGCCACCGTCTCCCGTTCCCCCTCCCCCCCACTGGTGGGGTCCTGGGTCTCGGGGGGCCGGTGGTAACACTGGGCCAGCTGGGTGCCCAGACGCCTGCGGAAGTTGAGCTGTGAGAAGAGGCCGGACTGCACCCAGGCGGGAGGGTTGCTCTTGCGGCTCTCCCGCAGCACGATGAAGGAGTTGACCACGCTGAGGTTGAGTAGGAACCAGAAGAGACTCCTCCAGTGGCAGTCCTGTGGGACCCCGCCCAGCGGGTTGCAGGCCAACAGCTGCTTGCAGATGTCCACGCCCCGCATGTTCTCCTGGAGCAGCCGGAAGGCCATGGGTCTCTCCAGTGGGTCCAGCTTCCCGGCTTGTGTCTGGGACCTCCTCCACACCGTGTCCACTCTGCCTGGGAACGAGTTGGTGCACAGGCAGCCCATCTCCTTGGCGTCCCTCCAGCGCGTGGCCAGCAGGGGGCCAGACTGCCACTGCAGATAGTGCCCGGGGATGGTTAAATTACCCTCTTGCCACAGCTGCATGGGCAGCACAGGGCTGAGGATGGGGAAGGAGCTGGAGGCGTAGATGCCCTGCCTGAGGAGCTGGCGCATGAGCCGCGGCGAGGCCAGGGAATTGGCCAGGTACAGCCGGTGGTTCAATCCCTCCAGACCTTCCATTAGCCTGGGGACCACCTGGAGACCGACCGTCCCATGCTCCCCACTCTCCCTGGTGTGGATGGAGAGCCGGTGGCAGTAACCCGACTTGGAGTCACACAGCAGCCAGATCTCAGGCAGGGTCTGGCGGTATGTGAGCATCCGGCGGCCCGCTTGGTCCTCCAGAGCGGGCAGCAGCGTACGGTCGATGGTCAGGTTGCAGTTGGGCCGGTACGCCTTCCACATGGCCTGGCCTAAGATGTCCAGCATGGGCCTGAGGATGTGCAGCCCATCCTTGGGGTCTCCGCCACCTCGGTACTCGTCCGTGACCAAACTCCCCATGCGGATGTTGGTGGCGATCTGCTTGAAGCGCTGGAGACTCATGGCCTGGTCGAAAGTGTGTCTGTCGTGCTGCGTGAGGGACCAGTACTGGGATATGTCGGGGAGGCCGTGCACACCCATCAGGATGACCAGGCCCAGGAAGGCTTTCAGCTCGGGGACGCTGAGCAGGGTCCACTGTGGGGAGGGCATGCCCAGGTACTGGCACGTCTTGACGTGGGCGTTGGTCTCCTTGGCAATGAGCTCCAGCAGGGACTCGGGGTAGGCCAGCAGGAAGTATTCCATGGCGTCCGCACTCTTGGGGAGTGCGTGGCGCGGCCCTTGATCTTGCTTGAAGCGGCCGACCCGAGCGTACTTGAGGGTGTCCAGGTCACTGCCCGCGACCCGGGTCCAGGGAGGGTTCAACGGGTCGGGGGTGATGGTGGTGTCGGGTGGTGAAGGTTTCTGCTGGGTTCCTCCTTGCAGGGAGAATTCAATGTCTGGTTCCTTCAAGGCTGCTGGAAGGGGACATGAAAAGCGTTAATTCATCTGGTGTGCATCTGGTTCATTAACCTGATGCACACAATTACGGTAACGCATCACCATACAATGATACGAATAGGAAACGAGTCGAAACCGAATGACAATGATTGTAGTCTAAATATTTGGTTATAATAACCAAACCAACACGATGATGTATGTCTACTGCCATGCAGTGGGAGGGTGACATACTTCGGGGTCGGCAGGCGATGTCGTGTCCCGGGTTCAGGACCAGGTGCTCCGCCATCTTGTCCCCCGTTAGAGAGACGAAGTCACACTGCATACACTCTAGCTCAAAACAACTGGTGGGGAGAGAGCGAGAGCAAGAGCAAGATGTGTTCACATTTTATTAACGTAAATAATAGCAGGCACGGCAGAGGGAGAAGAGCAACATGGAGATCAAATTTCAGTAGAGGTGGGGGGGGGGGGTGGGGGGACTATGCGAATCCCGGCCCCACGTGTTGTTTT
>JAOPJI010000123.1:919062-931861 GCA_027122695.1 Merluccius productus | reverse complement strand
CCAGGAGGTGAACTGGCACCTCTCCAGCCACCAGTCCACGCTCCATACTGTGGTCCGTGCTGGACTTGAACCGGCGAGCCTCCGGTTCCCAAGCCAAGTCCTCTACGGACTGAGCTACTGCCGCCCCATTTTTATTCTGGGGGTAGCGAAAGTTTCCAGGCAAAATGGCCGTTTACAGTTCTTCTATATTTCCATGGTTGTAGCTTGTGGTTGCCGGTGTTGGGTGGAGGTGGGGTTTTACCTGGCAGACGTAGGGCAGCTCTCCTGGCTTATGGTTGGCCTTCATGTGGTTCAGGAACTCCATCTCATTGTCAAAGACCCACTCACAGATACGACACACCGCTGGGGGAATCAGCAATACAAACTTAATATCGAGTGTTGTTGTGTAGTTAATAATGGGTTGTGTAGTTTGTTGTGTAGTTAATCAAATGTTGTGTAGTTTGTTGTGTAGTTAAAATGTTGTGTAGTTTGATGTGTAGTTAATGTGTTGTGTAGTGTGTTGTGTAGTTAATAAAATGTTGTGTAGTTTGTTGTGTAGTTAATAGTGTTGTGTAATTAATACAGTTTGTTAATAATTTACAGTTTGTTAATAATAAAATAGTTAATAATAGTTTGTTGTGTAGTGTTTTCTCCATCTAAACAGGTGGGAAAGGTTGTACGAGAGATGTAGACAACCATCGTCAAAACCACCTGTAAGCTACATTCAATCTGGACCGACTGTAACGATAGGTTCTCGTCTAGACAGAATCTCTCGTGGAAGCATTGTCACATGCTTAGCTCATACGTCACCGGTCGTCAATCAGTATAAAGCGTGCACGCGCAGGGCGGGGGAGGGGGGGGGGTGTTATATGCACATTTCTCGAAACTGTGCCGTGCTTTGTTAATTTACGATTTCTAGCCCTTGCAAATTTCACCAAAGTTTGGTGTGTCGGTGGTGGTTCTTACTGGAGGAGGGAGTGGAGCAGTGGGCGTGTTGCTGGTGGGTCTCCAGTAGGTCCGGGCTGGAGAAGCGTCTGTAGCATTCGTTGCACCGCATGTCCTCATGCTGCATGCAGCAAGCCATGTCTGTATGCTGCCAGTAGTGCCTCATCATCCTGGAACACACACACACATACACCTTGTCAGTGGATATTTTCTTGCAAATACAACACAATATTGTGGACTAAAACTCTACCCAAAGCATTAAATTGTGCTTTCTTCCATTATTTTTAAACTATTAGAGTAATACAGTGATAGCGCTACACTTTATCCATAGTTACAGTTGCACTACTCATAGTTACATTGTTAGCTTAGCATGATGCTATTTCTTAGGCGTTTCAGTATCCGCCCAAAGCTTTTGAGCCCTATACCCCCCATGGATTTACATAGTGCTGATGACATCATCATGGCGTTCCTACTATAGTTACATTGCTAGCGCCCTACACCCCCCATGGATTTACATTGTGCTGATGTCATCATCATGGCATTCCTTCTATAGTTACATTGCTAGCCCCCTAAACCCCCCATGGAGTTAAATAGTGCTGATGACATCGTCGTGGCTCCCTAAGCAGTGGACTACTCACTCCATGTTCCTCTTGGTGGAGAAGGTGCACTTCTTGCACTGGATGGAATTGGACAACTTGCACGGCACCCGACGCTGTAGTGATTGGTTCCCGACGAAGACGCCATAGTAGAATTCGCCTACCGTCATCACCACCCTCAGCGGCAGGGGCGGTGCTAAGGTCGCACTCTCGGTGGTGATCGCTGGTTTTAATTATAGGGCAGAGAAAATGGGGAGATGCTTTTTGTTCGTTTTTGGTTTTCAACATAATCTGTGTCAGACACCATCTGGACATGTGGATACAAACCCTAGGTCTCTCTTGGTCTGTTTATAATGGTAATCAATGTACACATTTTATTACAGTAGCATATTCTGGACAATTTAGTCACCAAGACATCATGTATCAGTGTATATAATGTGTAATTTCATATACAATAATCAGTTTAGTCTGTTTACTGTTAGCCTGTAACTGTTTACATACATGTCTTGCACTTCTACTACCCTATATGATGTATATAGATGTATTTTCTGTATCTTTCTTTTTTGTAATAATTGTAGTTATTACATTTCTTTGAATCCCTTTTAAATTATATTACAGTACTGTACACCAGGATTCCCCGTCTGGGATTAAGCAAGCTCCCCGTTATCTGAGTCCATGCAGCTCACCTATGGGTTTCTTGGAGATCACTTTTGGGCTGGCCTGGGTGGGAATGTAGGGGCTGGGTGAAGCCTTAGCGGTGGTGAACAGGGATGTGGGGGTGGGGGTGTAGGGGCTAGGTGAAGCCTTAGGGGTGGTGAACAGGGATGTGGGGGTGGGGGAGTGGTGGCCAGGTGTAGTGGTAGTGGTCCTGGACACGGGTGTGGGGGTGTGGTGCCTGGGTGCAACTATAGGGGTGCTGGGGCTCAGGGTGGTGGGGGTGTGGGAGATTGGAGGAGCCTCGGGGGGCGTAGTAACAGATGCTGTCTGGACCGCGGTGTAGCCATGGTCTTTGGGTGCGATCTTGGCCCGCACAACAGGTTGGTCTGTCAGGACAGCGGAGAAAAACACCGTCACATTACATCATCTCATCACACCATCACCATTACCAACAAACCTTCATCCTCACACTATCATCATCATCACACCGTCATCATATCACACCATCATCATCATCATCATCATCACCATCCAACTTCCCTGTGGTTCGGAGCTGAAGCTATTGATCAGAATTGATAACCTACATTGAATCAGAACTAATGACCTACGTTGGAACAGGGTCAAGGGCTGCATGGTCTGGCCTGGCTGGAGGTTAAGAAGCAGCTTGGGAAGTGTGTTCCCTGAGTTCTGGATGGGCACCAGGCTCTGTAAACCAAAAGTATTATACATTCATGTTCTGACACCTGGGACAATAGAGCAGCTCCCACACATCACAAATTACCATTAACATATCAGGGGCAACTGGTCCATATAAGCTGTGAATGCGGCACATGAAAGATGGTTTTCAATCGTCTCTTCCAACGGGAATGGAGAAATGCTGCCAGGTTTATATTACTGAAGTAATATAGCTGACATATTAATAATGTAGCTGATGTATTAATATTATAGCCAATATATTATTGTAGCTGATATATTCATAATTTTAGGTGATTATCAATAATATAGATGATATATTATATAGCTGATATATTAGTATTTTATTAGTAATATAGCCAATATAAAAGTAATATAGTTGATATACACAGACACACAGGGTTGAGCGACGCTCAGGTAGGATATGACATCACTTCCTGGTTGCATAGTGGTACCTGTGTTGTGAAGAGGAGGGGCTGGTTGGGAGCGGAGCCGGGGATCTGGCCATGAGCTGTAGACAGTTGGCCAGTGGACAGGAAGAACGTACCACCAGGGCCCTGGGTCAGGATGAGAGGCTGGCCCTGAGGAAGACCGGGGCTAATTGCAGACGTTCCCGCTGGAACATTTGAGCCAAACACAGAGGTTCCTGGGGCACGATTTGGACCAACCATAGATGTTGTCAGGGAGAATTTTGAGCCAGTCACGCTCACAGGCGTTCTGGCTGTAAAATTTGAACCAATCGCAAAGGTCCCTGTGTTAAGATTTGAGGCAGACCTTGCCTGGGACAATTTTGAGCCAATCACAGACGTTCCAGTTGGAACATTTGGGCCAATCACAGACATTACTGGGGCAAGATTTGAGCCAATTACAGACGTTCCAGTTGGAACATTTGGGCCAATCACAGACATTACTGGGGCAAGATTTGAGCCAATTACAGAGGTTCCCTGGGTAACACTGGAGCCAATCAAAGAAAATCCCTGGGAATGATTTGAGCCAAAAACAGACACTCCTTGGGCAAAGCTGGAGCCAATCAGAGGAACGGCCTGGAGCATGGTAGGAGGAGGTGGTGTAGGTACAGCCAGACCTGAGGAAGATGTCACACAACCAGAAATCAATAGGCCTGACTACAGTTTAGTATATCTACAATACACTAGCGCTATATCAATGCGATGAGTAAATGCATATTATTATTATCACTTATATCAATATATTCTCTGGGGGGGATGATGCATTACAGAATGGCTTCAAGAGTGCTGTTTTAGTAAGCGTTTGGCACACGCACACACACACACACAGGATCATGAGTAATACTGTCACAGAATGTAATCTTGGTAGCTTGGTTTCCAGGGTAACAGTTGCCACACTCACTTGGACGGTTCACAAACTCCGTCTCATGTTTGAGTCCACAAACTACATCCATTTCTTCCTCCACTTCGTCACTGATCTCGCATTGCCATGGCTCCAGCTCCTCCTCCTCACACTCCATGTACAGTTCCGAACTCATGTTGCTGAGGAAACAAGGACATCCCAGTGAAGTGGCAGAGTTTTGTGCGACGTTGCTACATGATGGCTGTTTGATGATACAAGCTGCGAGCCTAACCACCAGGTAACTAGCCTAACATGCTTCTCCGTTGGCACGACAACAACATGCATTCACCCTGCCTGCCAACATACATGTGGCCGGCATTGGCACGGCGCTAGCTGGCACTGTCATGGACCATGGTACTTGTGTCGACCATCGGGAGTGTTTGCCTTTCACATTTCACGCCCATTCCAAGCTGCCATATTGGTGCTTTTTCAAAAATAATAATAACTGGTTGTTTGGTTATTCGAGAATGTTTGGTCATGAAGATGCAAGATGGCAGCTAGGAATGTGCTGTGGGAACTTTAGACCCCATGATTGAAGTCCTCCTATAAACCAGGGTCTGAAACAGTGTGTTTCATGGTGAGTTCCACATTTGTTTTTCATTGTTTCACTTCACACATTAGAGCCAAAATGCTTCTTGAACCTTAGGTGTGGAATGACCGACTGCATTCAGCTTGAGCATGGAAGCTATTCTGGGCCTCCGCCGCCTACACTTCAGTCAGAAAACCCTAAAATGCCATACTACCAGAGAAGCTGATATTCACCCTCATTGAAGTACTTCCAAAAATTGGTGGTGCAATTTTTTCTTTCAAAGAACAAAATTAGGTTTTAATACGGTTAAATAAGGTTTAGGATTAATAAGGTGTCGGTCGATTCTCCTGGTGTAATATAGTTCAGTAGTTATATATTTTACAAAAGGAGACATGTATGCATTTATTCGTACTCGGTTTTTTTTGTGTGTTTTTTTATTCGTCTACATTTAAAAATAAATAGAAAAGCTACAGCTTTAATAAATAAGGGCATTTAATAAACAGGATAAATTAAAGCAACCATCGCTTTCCACATTTTCAATACAAATAGTCATTATGCAATATTCAATATTGTTGATTAGTTTGGCTTATTTAGCTAAGTCACAGATGTATAAACTTTTGCAATGCAGAAATATAAAGGGTAAATTGGTCAAATTCTAAAGGTATTATTTAATGTATTTTTTTACATTATATATATATATATATATATATATATATATATGCATATAGTATTGCCATTACTGTCCGGTAATTTCTGCTTAGTAATATAGATGGGTTTCCCGTTTACAAACATGGTTGAATGTGCGCGCAGCCAGGGGGAAATAAACCGTTTTGTTACCATAAAATACTGTGGTCACATTAGCAAATACATAATTGTAATCAATGTATTAACGGCATCGTATTAACGGCATCGCATTTTACCTTGTAAAGCCTGATAATGGGATGATAAAATGCTATTTCCAGAGGTGAATGTGTGGGTTTGTCTTTTGCATTGCAGTGGCACCATGGCCACCTAATCATCCTCTGGTTTCTAATTGGATAGTTTCATTCCTCACTTCTCCACTGTGAGAGCCAGTGTGTGGTGAGCGCTCTGGTGCATACTGGCTGCCGTGCATCACCCAGGTGGGTGATGCACAGTGGATGAGGTGGCATATCCCCCCCACACACACACACACACAAATGATTTAAAGCGCTTTGAGTAATAAATGCAATTCATTATTATTAATGTTACATAGCTAATGTTTGTAGTGTCATCTTAATATCCATGACTCGAAGACTATAATTTGACTGCATTAATAAATGTCAGAATTTGCCCCGTTCTAATTCTAAGACATTTTAGACGAAAAACTCAGAAATTAGAAAAATTAGAAATTATTAATTAGATTAGATCTAGATTTGTTTGGACCACAAAATATGTCACAGTTAATGTTTTGTGAGGTTGAAATTATGTTATGCTCCTGTAGAAGACACATGTCAGTATGATATTAACCTATAAAACATGTTTTATGCACAATGTCATGGAGAAGTACTACACTACCCACAATCATGAAGTGTAACAGCGACATCTCTCATTGGTGGATCTCGATGTTACCAGGGAAATGTTTACCACACCAGCAAACATGATGTCAGCATTACGTTGTTATGTTTAACACAGAGTAATCTCTATAAACATATCTGCATATGAATGCAGAATCTGTAGGCAAAGGGACAAGATTTTGGGCTCGAAAGCGTTCTGGTTTCCGTTTCCACGTTTGAGCGGGCTTTGGTCGCATCAGGGTAAACAGTCCGTGTGGAGAGCAAAGGAGGTGGAACGCATCGGCCGAAATGCAATCTGGGAACCCATCGGCTATCGTCTGACAACTATTTATTTTTTTTATGAGCTATTGTGAAAAGGCTACTTGTGAAACAATCTGGTCGTAGACGTCTCTTAACTCCAACTCCGTTCACGCGTTTCAAGTTGCTAATCGGACTGTAAACAATGACCGGCCGAAGAGGAAGTCTTGGCCTGGTTATCCACTGACTACACCAGTCTGACAGAAATATTGGTCCTTGCCCCCAGAGATTACGTCGTCGTCAGACGGTAGTCGGTTGGGTTCTGAGATTGACCACATAGCAACCGTGATTTCCCTTTCTGACGCCGTTTTTTTTTTTTAGATGAGGGCAAGAGTGTCCAAATTGGTGAAAATCACTACTAAGTCTGGCCACAATATAAACACTAATAATGACAAAGGTTGAATCGCAATGGTGTATCGGATGAGTAGTGCCTTCAGTCTTAAAATAATGTTGTACCCAGTCTTGTACCTTGCCTTTTTTTTATGGTCATGCTTCATCTCGCAGTCGGTTGGTTTAGGACTTTCTGATCAGTTGTGAGTGAATGAATGGGAAATTTACGTCTGAACACAGAGCCATTCATAAAGTGTGCGGTCACCGTTCATCTCTATGGGAGATGGGGGGCAAGATTTGGCAGGTCACTTACATGGGAAGCCTCCTTCTAAACACATTACAGAAACAACATAGTTCTCAATGATGGGGAATGGGGAAATATTATTCCTGAAAATGAATGGTTATTGGATATATTGTACTATTGTATGGGCCAGGATAGTATCGTATAGCCTACACGTGTCTAATAGAGAAGCCTAGTGTATCTACTAAAGAAAACGTGCATACAAATCATTAACATGACGACTCCAATTAGCCCTTTTTACAGACTTGGATCCTTAACTGTCATCTGTTTTTATAAAAATTTTAAAAAATAAGGGAGTGAACCCCATGCAGTTAACGGCACAACACACCCTCGTCATCCTGGCGGCTGTCCGTCTACGCCTGGTCCCGCCCCCCTGGTCGCTGTGACGCCGCCCAGAAACCCGTCCAACGGCTCGTTTAAAGGGTCAATACCAGGATACCCCCCCATCACACACATATGGGACATAACCATATGGCAGAGATGAACGGTTATCAGTTACTATTACAGAGACTTAGCTCATTATTATGATTATATAATAACCCCGTGTCATCGCTAGAAGTTACGAAGTGCGAGTGGCCGCCTATTGGCTGCCGGACAGGGTGAAACCACGCCCACAGTGACCACTGCCATGTTTTTCTACCGTACATATTCGTCCGAAGACCGAAGTGTTTTTAAAGCGACGCAAGTGAAAACAAAACGCAGCAGCAGCAGCCGCCGCCGGCGCTATTTAACATTTGACTAACCGACACCGCAGCCACCTTAACGCTCACATTCGTTTCCGGGTGTTTCAGCGGCGCCCGCGCGTGTTTTGGTTGTTCCCCAGCCGCTAGTGACGGTGCCGCAAGTGCGGACGTCGGAGCCGTTAACGCAAGAGCCCCAGTTTAACGTAACGGTAAACGCACGGTAACGCGTCGTCGTCAACGCCAACTCAAGTGAGAGACATAGCAACAGGGCTTACCCGCCGACCGCTTCTACAGGTCGCCTTTAGACCCGCGGTCGCGCTGCGACAGGATCCATTGGATGCTGTGGCGCCGTTGTGGGTGGGCCGTCTACGGTTGGAGAGGCCCCGCCCATTGGTCCGCGGCGGAACCCTGCGTCACGTCCGGTTGCGCCGGCGCCCGCGCGATTGGACGCCGTGTGCGCAGGGCGCGCTCTAAGGGGGCGGGGCTACACATGTAGGAAATGTGGATGCTGTTCTGTTACATAAACCAACAAATGTATTGTTTCGACACGTCGCCGCGTGTACAAATGGCCCCTCAATAAATCCCCAAACATTAAAAAAAAAAACATGAAACGCCAATGCTGCTACACACACCCTTAAAAATGCAGGGGGAAAAAGTATTTGCATGCAGCCATTTTGTTTGGGAAATTACAACACGAGATTTCACATCTACATAGCTGTACAAATGAAGGCCGACCCTCTTTTTATGAATACACTGTCCAAACCCCATGGTGAGAACAACAATAATGAACACGTGGCATTGGGGGAATAGGCTGTCATTTATGTCTGTCCCAAAATGCAGGTAGCTCCTTAGGCCTTATTACAGGTTAGTTACCACCAGTAGGCCTGCACGTTGGCTCCACACGCACATCCACAAAACCCCGCAGCTTTAATACACGCTTATGTGCTTATGGCCTAATGCACACTGACGTTTTGCACGACAGACATAATTGCCATATCAGTTGTTGTGTTGTCGCCATGGCAATGGCACCGAGACGAGAGACTGCGAACGGTCTTCGTGCGCAGGACCTCCGCTCCCGCACGGGACTCGAACCCATCACCTGGGGGGTCCCACCTGTTCAGGTGTGATCCGTCCTCCTAACAGAGGTCCGTTGGACCCTGTGGGTGTACTGACAGTGAGTCCACCTACAGACCGCTCGCGGCGTGTGTTTTAAACGCACGGGGCGGTACGGACAAACATGACATCCAGCCCAGCGGAGCCGCATGTTAATCGGCGCGTCTGAGGCGCTTTGTGTCTACTGGGATATTGCGGGCTGGTAATCTGTGGTAATCCGCCCGCCGTCTCTCTGAGCACCGTGTTTATCTCGCCTAAACCCCCCGGTTCACAGCGGAACAATACCGACCAGGAGCGCTCCTCTCACCGAAGACGGCGGCGGTTGCGATGACGACCGACTGGGATCACGGTGATCGGTGGACGCTCGCGACGTACGGAGCCGCGGCAGCTGTGTCGGTGATCGGTAAGTCAGGCCTCCAACATCCTGAGAGAATATATATTATATTGTTGTATTCATATAAGTATTATTATTATTAGTATTATTAGTATTATTATTAGTAGTAGTATTAGTAGTAGTATTCTTATTCTTATTGTTTGTGTTCTAATTATTGTTCTTATTATTATTATTAGTAGTAGTAGTAGTAATACTAATACTACTACTACTATGCCTTCTACTAGTAGTAGTATTAGTATTAGGCCTAGTATTAGTATTAAATAGGGTAGGATAGGGTCCAATAGGCAAACAAACAAAATTAAAACTTATATGTCCATATGCCCAATAGAAGTAGGCTATTATTAATATATATGTGATTAATAAAACACGGTTTATTGACGACATGGGCCTATAGGATAGTTTGGCTATTTTATTTTCAGTTAGGCCAAATAAGCCTACACGTTACTTTATTTAAGTAGGGTTACGTAAGAGCCCTTATATTGGTACAACCGAAGTGTAGACACTGTGTGTCAGATGAATCACCATGTGAGCTGTCATGCAGAGCCCACAGGCAACCATGCAACAGCTTGTCATCGTTAGTTTGACAAACTACATCTTCCAACATTTAGATCCAATAATTAAAGCCTCGGAGGGGGGCATTGGTCCACACCATGTAGGCCTACTGTAGTATCCTGTAACTGAACACAAGGTATACCTTTCTAGAACGGTGCAAAGGACAATACAAAATTGGGTAACACTTTAGATTAGGGACCACATATTCACCATTAACTAGTTGCTTATTAAGTAGCATATATATTAGTAGCATATTAGCTCTTTATTAGTCATTATAAAGCATTAATGCCTTATTCTCCACCTAACCCTAACCCTAACCATGTTCAACAACTACGAGGCCATTAACTAAGAGTTTTCCCTCAATAACCTCCTAATTACAACTTATTGATAGGAAGTAAGTAAGAATGTAACAAAATACAAAACTACAAGTGTTAATAGTGTCCAAGTAACTCTAAAAAGTGAAGTCTTTCTAACATCTAACAACACTTATTAACCCACACAGGTTCCCTATTCTAAATTTGCCTCCCCCTGGACCAACCCGGACTGGGAGTTGCCCAGTCCAACCCAGATTCCCCTACTGGTGGACACTGGGAGTGTTCTTGCGGTTGTTGATGTGGTTGTTAGTTGGCCTCCCTGCATGGTTGCCATGGTCTTAACAGTTGAACTCCTATAGGTCTGTGGTTGCTACGGAGATGGATCGCTGGCGGCGTGTGTCATTGTTCGGCCCGCTTGGACGGCAAGACGGTTCTGATCACCGGCGCTAACACCGGCATCGGCAAGGAGACGGCCCGCGACATGGCCCGCAGAGGTGAGTCACTGTTGGGGTACGGAGAGGTCTTGGGGCGTGTTAGTTTTACATCAGAGGGTACAGAGATGAGGTGGGGGGTGTTGGTTATTAAATCCCAGGGTATGGGGGGTTGCTCCAGGGTTTGTTTCAAATTCCAGGCATCATCCTTAAACATAGCAAGGCTATATAGGTGGGGTGCTATGGAGCGCTCATGTGAAATCCCAGCCTGTGCAGAGACGTGTGTCTCCTAAGGTCACTAAGGAGGTGGGGGTTTGTTTTGAACCTCAGGAGCGCGGGTGGTGATGGCGTGTCGAGACCTGAGCCGGGCGGAGCGTGCGGCCGAGGAGGTCCGGCAGTCAACGGGGAACGGTAACGTGGTGATCCGACACCTGGACCTCGCCTCCACCTACTCTGTCCGACAGTTTGCTAAAGAGTTCCTGGGCAGCGAGGAGCGTCTGGATGTCCTCATTAACAACGCTGGTGACTACTAACAACTATCACTGTTATTACTACTACTTGCCTTACTGTTTACTTACTTCACTTGACTGTTACCATTTAGTACAACTAATAACTATCACTGTTAATACTGTTTGCAGGGATCACAACAAAGATGGGATAAGAAGTTGAAGTCATATATTTGCAATTGAGTGTAACGTTAAAGAGTGTAACAGGAAGTCTGTATAGTCAGTGGTGTCTGTAGCATAACCACAACCAAAAGCCAACCTGCCTGTGGGAAGAGAGAGCAAACAGAGCAAAACCTGTACAGGTGTGGAGTGTGTCTTTATGTGTGTTGACTACATGAGAATATCATGTGTCATGTGTGTGTGTGTGTGTGTGTGTGTGTGTGGTGTCTCCCAGGGATCATGATGTGCCCTAAGTGGCTGACCGAGGACGGCTTTGAGACCCAGCTGGCTGTCAATCACCTGGGCCACTTCCTGCTGACCAATCTGCTGCTGCCCAAGCTGAGAAGCTCCGCCCCCAGCCGCGTGGTCACTGTGTCCTCCCTTGCTCATGAAACAGGTATCAAACAGTGTCAACGTCTTCCCATCCCTCTATTTAGATTACAACTATACAATTATTTAAAATACAAAACAATGATGAAACAAAGAAACTAAGGGAAGTAAAAAAAAAATCTGGTCAGACCAGCTGTGAACAAGGAAGCTGTTCAGTCAAGAGCAATACTTTTGTTGTCATGAGCTTTGGCCTCTCCTTTCTGTTTTTTGCCCCTCCCCTTCCTGACATCCACCGCCCCTTTCCAATCACCCCTTCCTGTTACCCACCCCACCCTTTCCGACCACCCCCCAGTCTGCCCCTCCCCTTCCTGTCCTTCCTGTCCCACAAACAAACAAAAAGCTGAAATTCTTCTGAAGTCAAACTCAACTGCTTCTCAGGGTGACGTGACTATGTTGTAATTCTGAGGGCAATTGTGTTATAGCACAATAGTCGTACTCATCGATAAGTAATGTAACGTAATGCTGGCCTGCGTCTCCTCGACAGGAAAGATAGACTTTGACGACCTGTTCTTCGCCAAGAGGCCGTACAGCTCGATGACCAGCTACAAACAAAGCAAGCTAGCCAATGTGCTTTTCTCCAGAGAGCTGGCACGCAGAATGAAAGGCAAGTATGGCTCCATCTCTCAGGCATCGCTCTATCGATCACAAAGAGATCAACACAATGTCTCATGACCCTGTAACCCCTTCCCAGGTACTGGAGTGACAGCGCTCAGCCTGCACCCTGGGGTGATCCGGACTGAGTTGGGGCGTCACGTTGAGAGATGGTTCCCCCTAATGGGGGTCCTGATGACGGCCCCCTCTATGCTACTGATGAAGACCCCCACTCAAGGAGCCCAGACCTCCATCTACTGCGCTGTAACCCCGGGCCTTGAAACCTTGTCTGGAGGCTACTTCAGGTACACACACACACACACACACACACACACACACACACACACACACACACACACACTATGAGGCCGCTCCCTGCATGTCACTCCCAACCGTGTGTATGTGTGTGTTTTCTCTGCAGTGACTGTAAGGAGAA
>JAOPJI010000123.1:894318-906142 GCA_027122695.1 Merluccius productus | reverse complement strand
GTGATGCTCGGAGTAGCCATCTTTGTTACTGAACTCGGGGTCCTCTGAGTTCAGACGAGTTGACGAGTCGTATATACGACCTCGGGGGCGTTCTATTTGCAACTTCCGGTTCGTAACTCGGAAATCCGACTCGCAGATCGAGTCGGGTGGATAAATCGAACGCACCATTAGCTGCTCCTAGCTACTCACAACAATCCCACCCCCACACCATCACCTCCATCCCCCCTCTCTCTTGGCCTCAGGTGCCCTGCTAGCTAACATGACATTGCTGCCAGCGTCTCTAGTAAACAAAGAACGCTCCCTCCTCCACTTTCTACTGCAGCCGATTAGCCTGCGAGTGTCCTCCCCCCCGTGGTGTGGGAGGGAGTCAGGTTTCATGTAGAAAAGAGCCGGAAGGCTGCTTCACCCCTGATCCGTTAACCATTAGTGCTCACTCACACTAGCTCAACAGGTTCTGCTACTAGCTAAAAACTAGCTATTACTGCTAGCGACAGTATTACTTTTAGCTAGCTAAGAATTAAGCTGTTATCACTGCTAGTGGTGTGACTATCAACTTATTACTGGACTGTTCTAATTTGATACATTTTCAATATATTGTATATTGTAGTAGAAGCGCTGGATAGTGTCACGTAGCATCACGTGTCATCTGGTAGCTAGCAGGTTGCATCACCTAGCATACTGTAGCATCATATAACTAGCATCACGTAGTTAGCACCACATAGCTAGCATCACTTTGCTAGCGAAAAGGACAACGTGTGGCCTCAGCACATGGGAAGTCAGTTGAACTGTAAAGTAATTATGGTGTGCCTTGCTCATTGTTTTACTTCTTTTTTTTAATTTCATTTCCTATGTAAAACATAAGTCACAGTCACAGACCAATAATAATTTATCCTACTTCTGTTTTGTGTCTGATTAAGGAAGTCTTTTGTGTAGACAGGATGCATGCACCAATGATTGGTTCTGCTTCAAGTGGTAGACCACTTCAGCTTTACTGTAAATGTCGTGGCCCTCGTATTAGAAGCAAGAGTTTAGTTTGATGAAATATGGCTTTCCGGTTACAGGCCCTGCAACCATTCAGTCTCTATGGGTGTCTCTCTGAAGAGTGAGAGAAAGGTTGTATGTGTGTGTGTGTGTGTGTGTGTGTGTGTGTGTGTTTGTGTGCGTGTGTGTGCGTGTGTTTATCACTGCAAGAAATTAAGCACTTTCATTAAGTGCAACACAATAATGATACAACATATTAAAAACTTCTCTCCAAATTCACAAAATGCAAAGGTACAGGTAGAGAGACAGAGTGATGGAGAGTGAGGTAATGAGCATGCAACTTTAGAACGAGTGGGACGGACCCCTGGTTTACCACAATGTCATTGTTCTATTAACATATCCTGCAGTCTCGACCTGCAGTAATGCATTCTGGGAGATGCTTACGTTAAAACACTTTTAATCATCGGTGATTAGACAGAATGGATGTGAAGGTGTGTGGACCATCATGACAGAAACATCACACACACACACACACACACACACATAAATATGCACCCATGTACACACACACTAATTTGCACACATGCCTGATCACAGACTCACACACACAAATATGGACACACTCACACCCACATGCACACACACAAATAAGCACACAAGACTTACTCACACACCCGAGCAGACACAAATCCTAAATCCTCCCAGTCTGTCGGTTCAAAAAGGAATGAATACCATCCAGTGAGCTTCCAACCGCCAATGAAAGTGGAAGGGGGGGGGGGGTCTGTTTCCATGCCATCCCTTGTATAAACCCTTCAAAGGCGTGCGTGGGGGTCAGGCGTGGCGCCCGCCCCCTGCACCCGGGGGCAACCGGCCATAGCAACCAGACAGAGTTAACCTGCAGTTGGGTTTGAATCTGGGCCACGCCGTCCTCTCATTGGCTCTCTGCTGTTCAAGTCTAACTCATTTGTACAGCAGATTCTGGACAAAGAAAGGTCCAAAAAGAAGTGAAGTGGTTTTCAGAGTGCATCCTACTTCTGTAATTCTGTATATTTTACGTAAAAACATATGTATATATTTATGCAAACATTAGTGCGGGACGAAGTAGTGGTTGCAGACAGAATATGGACCCACTGCTAGACAGCTGATCACCTCTAGACACGGCTCTTTTACGTAACCCCTGACCTCTGACCTGGAAATAAATGCAGTCAATTCGTATGGCATGTCACATGAGGACAGGACTGACATAGTTTTTATGGACAGGCTACTACAGGGACCGCAAAAGCCTAATATAGTACCATAGTACTAACATCGTTCCCCAGTGCATACTGACTAACATATAACTCTATTACTCACATACAGTACTAACATAGTTCCACAGTAAAAACTGACACATGATACTACAGACATATACAGAGGCTGTGCAGAGTTTTAGAGTGTATCTGGTGTAGTGGTGGTCCACAGAGGAACATGGCTGGTGTAGTGGTGGTCCACAGAGGAACATGGCTGGTGTAGTGGTGGTCCACAGAGGAACATGGTGGTGGTGGTGGTGGTCCGGTACAGAGGTACTTTATACTTTATTGACTGTCTCTATTTAAAGATGAATCTGAGCTACAGACCCGCATCAATAATTCAGCAGTGCTCAGTGCGTAACGGAAATGCCCCCTGTGTGTGTGTGTGTGTGTGTGTGTGTGTGTGTGTGTGTGTGTGTGTGTGTGTGTGTGTGTGAATCCATGAATATGTGATACATGGTACAGAGGTACCACTGTACTGGTACTACGATGGTACTAGGTCCCAAACACTGTTGAAAGATTGCGAGGGTCTAAAAACTAAATTCTAATTGTACATTATGTTGGCTGTTGGTGCCTGATCTTTATTGGTGATTAAGTCATTGATTCTTCTGACATAACAACAAGCCCATCGCTCTGCACTGGTCATGAGGTCTGACACATGCAGGACTGGTCGGTTCTGTTGGCCTTCGAGCAGAGAGCCGGGCTGACCTCTAGTGATGTAAGCAGGGGTCACATGGAGGGCCCGGTTCTAGATCGAAAGGACCAATATTACACACATACACACACAAAATCAACTGCATTAAAACAATATCGGCCACTGGTTTGGATGACATCACTTTAAAGGAGTGTGTGTGTTTGTGTGTGTGTGTGTGTGTGTGTGTGGGTCAACGCTCCGAGTCATCTGCTAAATGCCGTCGCTAAATTTGTGTGGTGTGTGTGTGTGTGTGCGTGCGCGTGCGTGTGTAGGTGTGTACATGTGTCTCTGTCAGAAAGCGAGAGTGGGTGCCACAGCTGTGGTCTCAGTGGAGCAGCTGGTCTGTGGCACAGAGGTCGTAGGTCACCGAGTATCACTGCTTACAGCATAACTCAATCTGATTCTCAATCTGTTTAACCAGAACCAGACAACAACAGAACACCAACAGACACTATACACTGCTGCTAATGCTAATGATTACCGCTAATGCCATGCTAGGGTAATGCTGAGGTTGGCATTGCCGGATGGGGAGCTTGGATTCATTGCTTCTTCTCATTGGAACAACTTGATGAAATGTCTGAAACTGAAACTGAAACTTTTCTTTGTATGTGGTGTGGGTGTGGGGTGTGTGTGTGGTGCATGTGCGTGTGTGTGTGTGTGTGTATTAGGTGCGGGATGACAGGAAGGCACAAGAAGTGGTGGATCTGTCGGACTACGAGCGATCGGAGGAACTCCGCAAGTCCAAGAGCCGCAGCAAGAAGAACCACAGCAAGTTCACTCTGCTGCGCTGCAAGACCCCCGGGAACACGGTCTGTCTGACCGTCTGTCTGACAGTCTAGCTGTCTCTCTGTCTTCTTGCCTACCTGTCTGTCTGCTTTTCTCATTGTCTACCTGTCTGTCTCTCTCGTCTTTACTTCCCACTGTGAACACAGAGAGATTTGGGGCCATCTGCGCATTGTCTCAGCAATACCCAGAATCCCTCTGGGGACGGATAGAGTATCACAGTCTGGCTAGCGCCGTCTGCGTGGGTCTAGAACATGTATCCTCCCTGTCTGGGATCTCTCTGTTGAGCTCACTAACTCCACCACCAAGTACTGTTCAAAACACACTCCACCTCATTTTTGGATTAGTACCAATTACATTTTTATCAATTCATTGGTTAATTGGTAGATTGACTGTGGAAAATTATATCAAAACACACTGCCTGGTAATTATTATAAGTATTGAGCAACAGGTGATTTTCTGAGTGAAACATTACAGCAATGCAGAGACTGTGACTCATCTGAAATAACGCTGTCCAGACAGTCTGTTAATAGTGTGATATAGCTGAGGTTAGCTAGGGAGGCTAGCGGTAAGCCAAGTGGAGGCTAACGGTGTCATTTAATCTAGAATGTTGTAGCTTCCCACCAACTCTCTGTCTCTCTCTCTGTCTCTCTCTCTCTCTCTCTCTGTCTCTCTCTCTCTGTCTCTCTCTCTCTGTCTCTCTCTCTCTGTCTCTCGCTCACTCTTTCTTCATTCCCTCCCTTTCCCACTCACACACACACACACACACACACACACACACACACACACACACAAGCACAGACAGACAGACAGACAGACAGAGAGAGAGACTCTGCAAAAAGACCAGTTCTGAAAGCTAGCCATATGCTCATGCATCTGTTTTGTGTGTGTATGTGTGTGTGTGTGTGTGTGTAGGTTCCTAACCTGGTGTTCCTAGCTGTCAGTCCAGAAGAGAAGGAGTCTTGGATCAGCGCCATAAACGGAGCCATTACCAGAACCAAGAACAGAATCCTGGATGAGGTAAGCACACACACACACACACACACACACACACACACACACACACAAACACACACAATATCAGCCAGCTATAAATGTTCAGTTGTAGGGAGTACGATACCTGGTTTGGTGTTTGGTGACTACCTGTAGGCATATTTAAGCAAGATTCCCTAACCCCTACCTGCTTAATGGCATGTATCTAAAAAATCTCACTGTTTATAAAAGCATCAGATGCTACTAAATTATTAAACATGATTTCTAGATGATTTCTGGTTGTATGGTGATGTTTTATGTTTTATGGTAGCAGTGTGAGTTTACCTGACTAGCTGAGCTTCCAGCCCTGTTAGCACCGTCGACATGGTACTAGCTTAGCGTAGCCTAGTGTAGCTTACTATAACACACAGTAAGGATTTGTGTAGCCTAACATTGCATAGTTAAGCGGAATGTAGCTTAGCGTAGCTTATCCTGCAGTGTTGTTGTAATTTTGTGGAACGTAGCGTAGCACTAGGACCGCCAGAGCTTTAGGAAAACCCTCGATCCCAATCCAATAAATCCCATCAGAG
This sequence comes from Merluccius productus, assembly GCA_027122695.1. NCBI lineage: Eukaryota > Metazoa > Chordata > Actinopteri > Gadiformes > Merlucciidae > Merluccius > Merluccius productus. The sequence continues at coordinate 900,833 of JAOPJI010000123.1, read as the reverse complement.
GCTAATCAATGCTTTAATCGATTGGGGCCACGTGCTACTGCTGCACACACATTAATGCAGAAGCACAAGCACATGTATGCACACGTGCTACTGACACACGATAATAAATAAATGTATAACAATCTATGGTTTATATAATATAATATAATATAATATTATAATATATTATATTTAATATTGTAGCTTATACAAGACACCTAAGTCAATAATGTAGTCATATACTGTCAGTAATGTTTATGGAGATTAAATAGTTAGAAATAGAAATAGTTTGGCCCTCATCCTGACCATTACCTCATTATCTAATGTAGTAGTACTTTTTCACTGTATATACATGTTTATATTAGTATTTTATTGTATTTTTGTCTTATTTCTAATTGTATTATTATTTGTATTATTATCTTAAATCTTATGTTCGTATCTCAGGTGACAGTGGAGGATGACAGCCAACTCTCCCACCTGACCCGGGATCGAGCCCGGATCCCCCAACCCCGCCGCCTCCCCACACGAGGTCACCTCATGGCTGTGGTGAGTCCCGTCTCAACCAGAACCACACTCACCCATGTTATATCTCTTAGTCGGCAAGATTGTCTCGTGGTTACAGGGTTCAGGTTCGATCCCCCAATGTCCGCAGTCTACCTGTAGACACCCTTGAGCAAGATACCCTAACCCCCCATGCGGTTTCCAGAATGTCCTGTCTGGGATTAATAAAGGACCATCTTATCTTATCTTAATTCCTCTACACAGTGAATAGTTATACTAAAAAGTATTCTATCACATGAGCAGTCATCAGGGTTTAGGGTCAGAAGGGTGTTAATGTTTGGCTGTTCCGACCTGGTCCAGCTCTACTGGGTATCTGATCTGCTGAGTGTGTCTCCTCCAGGCCTCCACCTCAGACGGGATGCTGACCCTGGATCTGGTCCAGGAGGAGGAGGACCCCCCAGGACCCCAAGCCTCCCGGGACCACAGTTACCGGGACCAGGGCTACCGGGCTGAGCTGGGAGCAGACTGTCCCCGCTCCAAGACGGACAGCACCCTCTCTGCCAGGACCGCCGCTGCTGAGGCTTCTGGGAAATCCCAGAGTCTTCCCCGTGAGGCGGGGGCCCCCTGGGAGCTGGATCAGCCACGGGTCAAGAGGAGTGCCGCCAATGGGGTCCGGACTCCCCAGCCCAGCCGAACACCCCAGCCTAGCCGGACGCAGCGGGGCTCGGAGAAGGAGCGTTGCGCCTCCATGGAGCAGATCCTGGGCTGCTCCGAGGCCCATGCCGCTAGGACTCTGACCACCACCGACGTGCCCATCAGCAAGCTCCACGAGCTGATCTCCTGCAAGCTGGAGCGAACCCAGGAGCTGCTGCTGCAGGCGCGGGGGGAAGGTGGAGGGGAGGAGGCACGGGGGGGAGGAGGCGAGGGGAAGGAGGAGCGGGTGGAGGCGGAAAGACTGCTGAGCGAGGCGACCTCCACCTGGGGCCAGGCCAAGGAGGTGCTGGAGGAAGTGCTGGAGCTCAGGGCCTTGTTCCGCCAGCTGGACTCCCCGGCGAGTCTCCCCGCCTCCCCCCTGACCACATCCCCCCTGGCCGCCTCACCCTTGGCCGTGTCGGACAGCGCCAAGCGGGCAGCTCACAGGAAGAGCATGATGTGATAGACGAGCTTCTCTCATGGCTCGCCACGTGACTTATGGACGTAGGGGGGCAGGGCCATCTTCTCTACTGCTACACAGGACTTCTGGTTGTGAGTGAGACTAAGAAAATTTGTGACTTCTGGGAAATGGAATGAGCTAATGGAAATTGGTGAAAATTGCTAAAATGACTGGACCACTGCACGAATTGCTAATGTGCGACAGATGCAGCAGAACGATAAGAATGAGGACTTCTACAAGGTCTGCAACTAAAAACGGTACTAATACACGGTAGATAATACATGAAGGAGATATTCTAGCCGAGAAGTAAAGTGTTACACAGAGGTCTAGCCTTGTGCTAGCGTTCTAACCAAGCTAACTAGCACTCTAACCTAGCTAAGTAGCAATCCCTTCATCCACCTTCTAGGAGACACCGAGCAGGGATGGAATGGCTAGGTCTAAAAATAGACAAAATAGTTGTTTGTTATTGTTAACTATTGGGATGAAAGCTAATAGTTTCAACTTTCGGAAGCAGATTTATTGATTTGGATTTTGTTTTACCATGCTGGCTTACGTTATTGTGTTTTAATTTTAAATTCTGTTTTTGCAGTCCATCTATACAGTCCTCCATTTGCAGTTTGCTAGGCTAGCGTTGGTGCTCATTGGTGCTTGCTCCCTTTATTGGCTGCAGGGAGAACCAATCAGAGGTGTTGGGCATGGCTAAAGGGTCTGTCGGCACCAGCAGTGTACACACAACCACCAGGAGCTCTGCCTCACTCTCTTTACACCAATAATGCTTTTACCCATGATGCATTGCCCAACCGCAGACCATATTCTATATCCCATAATTCAATGCTATCGCAACCGCTTCTCCTCGATAGGTTCCCAGCAACAGGAAATGAACAGGGTTAAATTAAGACAGCTGTGCTTTAAAAGTTTTAAATTGTTTTGTGATTGCGTATGAATATGCAAAATCACTGAGAGCCAACATAGGTGGCTCATAGTTACGGGAGATGTTATTGTTTTTATATGTATTACTATCTTGTACCCTGAAAACACAGTGTTATATGATATCGCCGAAATTCTGTGTATTATGCAAATTGTGAGGAACGGTAGTACCCGAGAGTCTTTGTTCTCTGAGCTTTTGGGTCACGTTACCAAAAAAAAAGGCTTAACAACACTTCTTGGGTGGATATGTTGGGATATCGCTCTTCCTAAAGCTGCTTCTCTGTTTAAGCAGCTTCTCTAATCCCGTCCAGATTTGGGACAGCGTAAAGAGTCTCTAGAGTGAAACATCTGGGCTGCTAGTGTAGTAGCGTTAAGTTTTAAGGGATTTGGGATTTCGGCTACGTCTGTGCGACGCGGATACACAGTGATAGCTGCCGGTTTAATGGTATGGGGGTGAAATCAGGACAGGGTTTGGTATATAATGTTGTTTGTTATAATGTGTCGGTGGCGTTAGTAGAGATGCGATTCGCCCCCAATGGAGTGTGATGTTGGAAGGGAAGAATTGCACTCTGGGAAGATGGGAAGTTTGTTGCTCATTAGTGAACCCTTTGAGACTTTTCAGGTTTTCAAAGGATTTTAAATCTGTCTCCACTCGTCCTGTTGGCAGACATTGGTACTGACATTAGATACTGGCATGGAATTAAATATTGATGCGATCCTGGAATTATATTTGTACAGTGATACAGTGAATGCTTTGATGGCAAGGCTCTGGGACTATTTCAACAGAAACCAGAGCTGTGTCCGAAGTAAGTGGGTAATGGCTAAATATGAATTTATCTGTTGAGTCGCCAACATAAGATGCATTTATCATCCGTTAGCTGTACAATTATCTGATGCTTACAAAGCCATCCGTCGGCTGACAGTTGAAATGGTGAGTGAATGTTACATTGTCAGCCATTTTGGAGACCACGTAGGCGAGTTGCCCATGCCAGAACTGTTCCTCTGACATCAGTCTCTACAGTTTCAACCACAGACCACACCCAGACAATCTGAAGGGCAGCGATGATGATGTCAGAATAGGGCTACCATCTGATTGGCTGTAGGTGACCTCATTCTTGCCAGAATATCTGCTGCTGCCTCCTACTAGAAGATGTCCATGTTGTAAAAAACAAACAAATGAATGCTCTTTGATAGAGCAACATCCACCGAACAAGGAGAAACAGCCACTTGCTCTAGAACTCTCCTGGTACCGGGACTCAAACCCTGGTAGGTGTTCTGACCTAGGCCACCTCCCCCCAGCGTAAAGGCGGTGGACATGAGGGGTTATCTCAGCTTAGCTTAGCAGGTAACTCTGCCCAGGGTGACCTCTGACCTCCTAACAGGAATCAACCTCTTTGCACTGAAACCATCTCTGGACTCTCTCTGTACTTGAGACATAACCGTCTGTGCAATTACAACAATCAAGCAGGGTCTGGAATTAACACCTGTCACATACAGGTAAACTGTCGCAGGTAACATCAACTCAGTTGATGTTGAAGTTTCTTGAACTTCTGTGGTTCTGTTTATTAAGTGTGACCTGAAGTAAATGTTATTGGCCTCTCTCTCTCTCTGTCTCTCTCTCTGTCTCTCTCGCTCTCTCTGTCTCTCTCGCTCTCTCTGTCTCTCTCGCTCTCTCTGTCTCTCTCGCTCTCTCTCTGTCCATTGTTTTTCATAAACGTCAGGTAGAGCTTTGTCTACCTGCCACAGTGGTTGGTGGAGGGAGTTGATTTCAGACCCTGCGATCCAGCCTTGGTCTATGAGTGTTTTTACACAGATGTTTATTTTTTTAAGTGAGAATCATGCCGATAATTACTTAAAAGACTTGTGGTTTTATTTTCTAAGGCGGAGCTTTGTTAGATGTTGTGGATGTGATTCTAGAACGGTAGCAATAATGATGAAGGTGAATTCTCTTCCAATGATGTTGAAGGAAACGATACAAAATGATTGTAGATGATGTGGAATCCATTGTGTATATCAAATGTGAACGTGCATATTTCGCAAACAAAATGAACATTTAAACATTTAAATGTACTTTCCGTCGACTGTCGCATTCTGTGATGCACTTTGCATTTAATTTACACTGACTCTCTGGGTTTATTCAAATATTAATTTAAATATAAATGGAAAGGATTTTCAACTCTTTTACATATGTTAGCACCAGATAACGAACATGGAATTGTATTTGAAGGTTGGCTATTCTGTTTAATATTCATTTTCTTGGGAAATATGCAATTCAAACTTAACTGGAAATGCTGTTGAAGGATTGTGATTGTGTTCAAATTTGGAAAATGTGAATGTGATGCTTCCTTGCCTGTCTTGTTGGTCTTTAACCGATTCAACCGTTTCACGCGGTGATTCGAACGTTTCACCCGTAGGTCACCTCTGCACAAACCATCGAACGGTTAGGCTGAAATGTATTTCCAAAATGGAAGTTGTGATAGACTTTTGGCAAATAAATATTTTTTTCCAAGTTTAATTAATTTGTTTGCAGATGAACTTACACGGTAGACAAAGATAATTGAAATGTGACCCACACGTTTGTCTTATTGCGTGTCTCATCTTATATCACGTGTCAAACACAAATTTTGTTAAGGTCACCGTGATACAGGTGACTCTTTTGGTTGTGATGATGTGTGGAAAGGGCTTAACTTTCAACCAATAACATTGTATCATGTTCCCCCTCCCCATCATTAAACATGCAACAGGCATGACTAGCGTTTGGAACGTCCAATCAAATGCAGAAGGATCAAATCATGAGGTCAAAGTATGTTCATAGCAATTGGAAAGTTTCTAAATCGTGAATCGTAAAAGTCCTACAGCAAATGTCAGAGCTCAAAACTCATTCACCAAAATAGGCATATTTAGCGAAATATAGTTATATTTTATAATGAAATTTATATGGTGTACGGAATACAAAGATGATGCCAGGTCCTTTGTATAGCTAATCTACATATGCAAATCAAGATCATACTACCTATATTTCCAATTGTAATAAGTAAAGCGTTGTACAGATAAGTTCTAAAAGCACAAACACACTTTTGTCATTTACATTTCCTTCATGCATCCATACTGATGACTGAACTTTATCTCAGAGAGCTCTCTGAAGATTCACAGCTTCCGCTCCGTTCCATCTTCCTCCGCTCATCCAGGGTCGGGTCGCAGGGGCAGCAGCCTAAGCAGGGAGTTTCCAAATAGGAATAATCATTTGATTCAACTGAAATTTACTCATCTGATGTCTGAAACTTCTCACTTCCCGTGTAAATGCAGCAGAAGTAGGTCAGTGGGGTTGATGGAAATGTAGTTACCACCTGTAAGATTGCCTATCACAGGCCTCTAGAATGTGTGAGGGTTTGTTGGAGTGAACATTTCTTCACTTCGATCACATAAATTCTTCTACAACTGCCACAAAGTAGCAGCAATACAGTTTATCATGTCTTTCTCTCTCTCTCTCTCTCTCTCTCTCTCTCTCTCTCTCTCTCTCTCCCTTTCTCTTTCTCTTTCTCTCACTCTCTCTCTCGCTTTCTCTCTCTGTATGTGTGGGTGTGCTCCCTTACTGTTCACTCAGTGCAGTTACAGCTCATTAAATACAGCACAGAGCCAAGACAGATTTAATTAGCTGTGTGTGTGTGTGTTTTTCCTTTACAGCGTGCGCACACGCACACACACACATCTCTTCCTTTGTCTGGATTAACACAAGCAGCGCACCAATCAGAGAAGTCAACCCATGACATTTGTACATGAATCACAGGGATTGACGTCTTCTCATATGTAAACATGTTGTGACTGTCATCCCATGCAATGGACCTCTTGTCCCCTCAACCCCCCCGCGCCCCCCCCCCCCCCCCCCCCCACCCACCCCCACCACCCCGGGGGGGGGGCCCACACACGACACAGAGGGGTTTGGGGGGGGGGGGGG
>JAOPJI010000123.1:839043-858925 GCA_027122695.1 Merluccius productus | reverse complement strand
TGTGTGTGTGTGTGTGTGTGTGTGTGTGTGTGCGTGCGTGCGTGCGTGCGTGTATACAGGTCCAGAGTTCTGGTGCTCTATCTCCTACTTTGAGATGGACATCCAGGTGGGGGAGATGTTCAAGGTTCTGTCCAGCTGCCCCATGGTGACGGTGGATGGATATGTGGACCCGTCCGGAGGAGACCGCTTCTGTTTGGGCCAGCTCAGCAATGTGCACCGCACAGACACCAGCGAGCGTGCACGGTGAGCATGCATGTGCTGCTGTTACTGCTGACGCAAAATTGCCATGCTTCAATTCTGATGGCGAGCGTGAGCATAAACTCCACCACTTTAACTCATAAATGATGAGTATATATCATTCTTTGTGCATTGATTTGCTTTTCTGAAGTTGTGAAATTGAATTATTATTATTATTATTATTATTATTGTTATTATTATTATTATTGAATGTGTGAACATGAAGCACATATGATGGCCGTGCAATGAGGCATTTTCCGTGGAGCCCTGGCTAGGGCTGCATCTAATTCTTTTTCTTGATAAATTCATCATTGATCATTTAGTCTAAACAAATGTCAAATAATAGCAAATCCCATCACAAGTTACTTTAAGTGATGTCTTAAATTTGCTTGCTTTATCTGACAAGCATTTTATAATGATCCATTTGAATTTCAGAAGCATCAAGCAGCAAATGTTTGGTATTTGTACCTAAACAATTGAATCGAAAAAAAATTGGTTCAATTAATTTTCTGTCAATTGACTAATCGTTGCACCCCTAGCTCTGGCGCAATGGTGTTGGTAGCATTAGTAGGTGGTTACCTGTGGTAATGTCACTAAGCCCCTCCCCTTGTGTCTAGGCTACACATCGGGCGGGGGGTGCAGCTGGAGTGTCGTGGCGAGGGGGACGTGTGGATGCGTTGCCTTAGCGACCACTCAGTGTTTGTCCAGAGCTACTACCTGGACCGGGAGGCGGGGCGAGCACCTGGAGACGCCGTGCACAAGATCTACCCTGGAGCACACATCAAGGTCAGGAATACCTGGGCTCACCTGGCCAGGTGGCCTACCTGTCTGTCTCACCTGTCTGTCTCTCCAGGTGTTTTACCCATCTGTCTCACCTGTCTGTCTCTCCAGGTGTTCGACCTGAGGCAATGCCACAGACAGATGCAGCAGCAGGCAGCCACAGCGCAGGCAGCTGCAGCGGCCCAGGCTGCCGCGGTCGTTGGTGCGATTCCCGGACCGGGGAGTGTAGGGGGCATCGCCCCTGCAGTCAGTAAGTCTGTCTGTCTCTCCTACTGTCCACATGTCTGATTCTCTATCTGTCTGTTTGTCTGTCCGTCTCTCTGTCTGACAGTCTGTTTGGCTGATCTAAATGTCTCCCTGTCTGTCTCTCCTTCTATCTGTCTCTGTCAATCTGTCTGTCTGTCAATCTGTCTGTTTATCTCTAGTCTAAGGGCCACTCCCAGTTAATTTTATCCAGTCTTTGTCGCCCTCTGCTGACAAACCTGAAATAACAACCTGAACATCACATCAGTGGTGTTTGTTTACGCCTTTTGAGAAAATATGAATAACTTGATGAATGGTGTAAAAAGTTTGCGCTCACAGCGCATTTCACTCACGTTTAGCAAATCACAATAGCTCTTACATCTCTTATCTACAACAAAAATAAATTATCTAGATAGTTAATGGTATATTATAGTTTAATTGTGGCGCGAGACATTGTGTAATTTCTACTGAAAGGTTCTGTAATAAATCTTTCTGTAACCGTGCAGGTCTGTCGGTGGCGGCGGGCATCGGCGTGGACGACCTGAGAAAGCTGTGCATCCTGCGCCTGAGCTTCGTGAAGGGCTGGGGGCCGGACTACCCCCGGCAGAGCATCAAGGACACCCCCTGCTGGGTGGAGGTGCAGCTACACAGACCCCTGCAGCTGCTGGATGAAGTACTGCACACCATCCCCCTGAGGGAACCCAGCCAGAACAACTGAACCTGTGTGTGTGTGTGTGTGTGCGTGTGCATGTGCGTGTGCGTGTGCGTGCGTACATGAGAGGGAGTGGGGGACGAAGTGATGTCCACCAGAACAACTGACCCAGTGTGCACGTGTGTGTGTAAGTATGTGCACGTGTGTGTATCTGTGTGTGTGTGTGTGTGTGTGTGGACCACAGGCCAAAGCTCTCTTTCTTGTGCTTTATATTAATCTCTTGTTACGAGGAGTTTGTTTTGCTTGAATCAGTTATCTCCCTGGAGGATGAGATATCAAGTTACCCTCCTGATTGGGTGATTAAAAAAACCTACCAATCACAATTCACAAAGTTTGGTCACATGACTTTGGTCACGAACTCCAAGGAGACCACAGAAAGCTCTAGATGGCTTCCTGTTCTAAGGTGATTCTGGCCTTGCCTGTCAATTTATTCCTCCCCCTCTGTAAAGAATGAAATGAGAAGAATCAATCTTTCTGCTCTCTTGACCTACTGTCTCTACCTGTACAGAACAACGTCAATCAGATGTGAAAGCATCTGTTTTGTTATGGTAACATGTTATGCTAATAGACTATGCTCACATGTTATGCTAACATGTTATGCTAACAGGTTATGTTAACAAGTTACGCTAACATGTAATGCAAACTGTATGCTCACATGTTAGGCTAACATGTTATGCTTATAGTCTATGCTCACAGGCTATGCTCACATGTTATGCTAACATGTTATGTCAACAGTTTATGCTAACAGGCTATATGGTCACAGGCTGTGCTAACAGGATAATCAGTTACATTTTTAAAGCAAGACCTTCCCTTGTCGCTAAAGGACCAAAAAATAATATTATTGATAATAATAATAATAATAAAAATAATAATAATTAATAATAAGTAAAACAAGCAAACTCTCAGCTTTATCTGCATATGTCTGGTGCTCTGTTCCACGTTTACTTACTGCCTTCGTGACCTCCAGATGTTTTAATCTAGATGTTTTAAACCAGATGTTTTAATCCAGATGTTTTATCCAGATGTAATCTCAGAGATTTAGTTATATACAAAGACCCAAGAAACCTCCCAACAGCCATAGAACACCAAGTACCAAAGCTGCCCACTAGTTAGTTATATAAATAGTAATAATACCAAATGAGTTCTACGGGACAGTCGGATAATCACGACATCATATATATCCTGTTTCAATCCAAATCCTTTTTTTTTTCTACAATCACCCGGATGTGTTTTCCATCTCCCTGGACGGTGGTAACTGAATAAAATGGTGTTCACTGACATTAGTTTAGCCATGCTAATCTCTCAGCTAGTAGAAAGCCTATACTTCCATTTTGCTGCTGGGTTGAAAGGTTAGTTGCCATGGAGACATGGATCTGATCATGTGGACATGAAGACTCATACACTGCCTATCTCAAATGTGTGTGTTTGGTGCGTGTGTGTGAGTGCGCGCACGAGTGTGTATACAGTATATTATATGTTGTGTGCTGTATGTCTGTATTTTTGTTGTCTGTGATTTGCAGTGTGTGCTTGTCAGTATGGTTTGTGCCGTGTGTGTGTGTGCGTGTGAGAGTGTGTGTGTGTGTGTCTATGCGTAGGTTGTTAATCAATATGGCTTAAGACTTTATAAATCGTTCTCGTCTGGCTCTGTATATTCACTTCACTTTGACTTTCAGATGACCTTTGACCTTGGGCTGCTCCCCAGTGACCTCACAGGTTTACCGTAATGTACAGGCTGGTCGCGTGACGTAATATTTATCGCGAAAAAAGGTCTTTGGTTATTGTTTCTAAAACTCCATGATGCGACCATGTTTCACTGCTGGCTTTAAGAAATGCAAAATCTTTATTTGGACGAGATCAACAAAACAGGTTATCAATTTTAATATCCATTGTGATGTTTATCAAAGAATTAAAGTTTTCTGATCCAATCAGATATTCTGTCTCATGTTTCTTGTTCCTGTGATGCTGAGATAATGAATGTGATTGGCCTATTAGGCAATGTCAGCGCTTATAATGGATGATACAAAATGGTTTTACAAAACTGTTTTCATAAGCCTAGGCTCTCTTGCTGTGTGCTGTGTGAAGTGTTCAAATACAAACTACTATTAAAAAAGGCGTATTAATCTATAGGATGTGTAGTTGCAAATTCAGGATATATTGTTTTACATGATCCAACATATGTAAACCAATGCTTAGGTTTGTGGAGCAGAGATAGGTTTAAGATGACTGATGGGCTTACTAAATATAGTCAGACATGCTGATGTAGGAGTAGGCCTGTTACATCATTGCCACTTTAGTTTAATACGTATATGGTCAGGCCTTATTAGTCATCTATTTGAACTGGTGTTTTTATGTAGGGGGGGGGGTGACGCTGCAGAAGGGGCGGGGCCTCCCCTCCTGCGAGGACCAGTCGCAGCCTCCCTGCATCCCGACCAGCGCGAGCATCACTGCGCACGGGCTGGGCAGCGCGAGCCACCGACGGAGCCGACGCGCACGGACACGGATTTACAGCAGCACGAATTACTGTGGTTTTTTACTGAGGATTTTTTCGTGCCTTTTTCGTCGCCTCTCTATGGATGTTAAGTAGGGCTGGTGTCTGAAGCCCACACTCATCTGTCAGTTTTCAGGGTCGCATCCTACACCGAGTCACAAAATGGCTGAGATCACCGAACTACGAGCCGCCTATGGTGAGGAGCAGGGCCCTCTGTTTGTTTTGTCGTTTTTTTAGCCCGAATTAGCACGCAAAACAAACAATAATATGCTAATATCGACATGGTAATAATTGTGAGAGGCTTATGTGTGTTATTTGGAAAGGTGTTAGAATTGGTGTTTTTTTCAGTTTTTTTCTTGTCACTTGTCAATGTAGACTTTGGTTTGAGATTCGCAGCCATATAACGATATAAACGGACAGAACATTTTAATTAATAATATTTAATTCAGGTTAATTTGTTCAAATGAAGGGATGGGTTCGGCTCGATGGGGCCAAATGTATCCGCATGATGTTGTTTATCCACCATCAATCTAACCGTTTCATAATATCATATGTCGTTCCCAATGTATCGGTATCAATCAATCATGATGACACTTAATTATTTTTATTAAAAATAATACAAAATACAAAATCAAGGAAAAAAACCAAACATGGGCGTACTCCGCTCACTACGCATCTCTCTCTCGTGGCCGTCGGTGTGAGCGCGCGGTGGGTTGGGTGGGCTGGGGGGGGGGTGACGTCATGTCTATAGCAGCAGCCCATCGCGGTGACAGCGACCGGTCCTCCTTTGTGTTTCTCTAGACCGGCTGAGGTCATCATCGGTAACCGGAACACGGGGGTGGGCTGATCCAAAACCGCCGTAGCCTCGAACACCCCCGCGTTCCGGTTACCGGAGCATCGCGATTTATCGCCTACTATCGGGGAAGGGGTGGTGGGGGGGGGGGGGGCACTTCCGTTTAAGGACACGGTTTTCAATCATGCCAGACGTCAGCCGTGCGTGTGGGCCCACAGCAGCCCGTCCGTTTAGGCCTCACTTTAATAAATGATGGACCTGGAGATCAGGTCATTCATAATAGGCCTACACTGAATGATGATGATATCTAAAGGGGACATCATCCATCTCTCACACTGTAGGCCATGTCTACTTGTCTCCTTTTGACATTGCCGTAAAATATATAATACATTATAATATAATATTATTAATATTATATATTATATTTCCACAATGAGACCCATATGTTATTGTTTTAAATAGCCTAATTATTTGTTGTGTACCTCTGGGAAAACACTGTTTTCCTTTGGACCGTTTGAGAGACACATCTAGAATACAGGTTTCAGATAGCTACAGGGTTTCAGAGGAAGTTGGCTCAATATATCACAAAATCTCACATTACAGTGTTGGTGAGTGGTGGAGCGGTCTTTTAAGGGCGTCCATTTTAGCTCTGCAGCAGCTAGTGGTGTCCGCGGCAGGTGAAGTGAAGTGAAACTGTAATCTGTTTGACTTCCTGTCAGGGAAGTGCACTTCCTGCCTCTGGCTTATTGGTTAGGATATAGGGGAGATGTCGCTAATGGAATCAATCAGGGCTGCTGACACACCGAGTTTTACCAGACTCAACGTTATCAATCACATCTTGATCGGCTGATGCAAGAGTCACTCGATGACCCGGTCACGTTGTTTGACCAAAGTGTCCGATATGTTTAGTAGACCAAGAGAATGATTCAACTTGAGAGAGAACATGTCCAGTCAATTTAATAAGCATAGACCTGAATCACAATTGCTGTCTCAAAGGGCTTGGCAGGCCACGTTATAGACCGACATACCCTAAGCCAGCTAAAGCACAAGGACACCCCAAACCAAGACGACAGGAACACAGAAGAGGGATCCATCCTTCCAGGGATGGTCCAGATGAAGTTATTAGGAAATAGTAGATGAGTAATAAGAATAATATCAATCAATTGAGGAGACGACTAAAACCACTGATAAACTCTTAAGACACAGGAAGTATAGTCATCATTATTGATCAAACAGGCAGTAAGCATAGGTCATTCAAATTAATCGGATCAGAATGAAAGCATTGGGCCTTGGTCTTTGACTTTTAAAATCTGTTCACAAGAAACACTCCAACATTTAAATACCAAACAATGAATAACTAACAACTTAACAGCCAGCATTTTGTCCTTTTCCCACTTCCTGGATCCCAGCCAATAGGAAGGTGTTCATGTGTGTTAATGCAGTTAGCTGACAACAGACATTCATGTAGCTCGTACATTATGTCATCTTGAGGGGTCACTATGTGTGTCGCAGTGCCGTGGGGATGCGATGTCCCATGATGTCATTGCATCATGGTGTTGTGGTTGGGAATGTTTGCGTCATAGTGATGTCATCGATATGATGTCATGCTGGCATATAATCCACTACCCCCCCCCCCACCCCAAAAGATGGATAAAGATATATGGATAGATATAGATAGACAGTATGGCATTAGGATATAGAAAGACAGACATGTAGTCAGGTAGGTAGATAGATAGATAGATAGATAGATAGATAGATAGATAGATAGATAGATAGATAGATATAAATAAAAGAGCCAGACAGACGGATAGATAGAGACGGATCAATAGATCCAAAAATGAATGTAAGCCCTCTCCTAGCACCATGACAACCAGCCGCCCCCCCCCCCCACTAAGCCACTCCCAATCTGTTTGTGTTCCCGTGGCTCTGTCGAAATCATCGTCATGGTTACGACAGCCGAGGCTCCTGGGAGAGAGAGAGAGAGCAGTCCCACAATGCCCCTCTGTCCTGTGCCCTCTCTCTCTCCTTGTCTGTCTCTATCTCGCTTTCCCTATTCTGTCTGTCCCTGCTCTGACAAGTCGATAGGTTAGAATGACACACAACATAGCTGTTGTCTTTATGTGCACACACACACACACACACACATACACACACACACACACACACACACACACGTAAACACACACTGACACACATGCATAACGACACAGTGACACACACGCATACGCCAACATGCACATTCACTTTCGAGAAGAACATGTAAAAACACACACTGACACGATCACACGCAAACATATATGCATGCACTGCACTCATGCACACACACACACACACATACACACACACACACACACACACACACACACACACACACACACACACACACACACCATACACACACACACATATATATATGTATATACACATACTGTATATATATATACACACACACACACACACACACACACACACACACACACACGCTGACTATGTGTGCAAGTGTGTATACGTGCTTATGCATGTGAAAAAGTGTAATTTCCCCCTTGCTTTCTGCATTAGTGCTGCACACAGCATTGCAAAAAAATCCCAGACCTATAATGAATTTGCTATTAACCATCAATTAAAAAGGAGCCGGTTCTTCCAGGTCAGGTGAAAGACACAGTGAAGGCAAACGTTACCAGCACATGGGGGGTGCCAGCCAAACGCTGCTAAACTACTGATTTAGCCAGCATGGCTCCAGGGTCAACTACAGCCATGGGGTTGTTTGGGGGGCTTGGTTTGCATGCTAAAGTTGCCCTGGTAACCTACACGGCAATAAAGGGGGAATCTTTACCAACTACAGCCCTCCTTTTACTTTAGAAAAAGAAAGTGATGCGCTTTCTTTCTTTTCTGATCCCTTTTTAAAATCAATTTCCCTATTCCCTCCCTCCCTCCCTGGTCTAAACCTGACCACCGTCAAACGCCGACGATGTCACGGTTGCTGTGGCGACGGAAGCCTGGCATCGGCATGGGCTGCGCAGGGGAGGGAGGGTGAGGTTACTGCGGGTCACTAATGGGAGAAGTCCCAGGTTTCCTTCCTTCTTTGCCTCTTTCCTCCACTGCTGTACAGTACACGCTACAGAGCCAAAGCAGCGGCTTGTTTTCTAGTGCAAATCATTAGCGCTAAACCTATAGAGTGCGAGGGCTCTCTTGGAAAGACATTGAGTAATACAGTAATGCACTGTGGTGTGCAAGTAGAGACACTATGAAGACGTAGCGCATCATAAAGCAGGCTTGGCCGTGTCAGTAGATTATACGACAGTTCGCCACTAGGTCCCCCCCATCCACTTTGATCTATATTATTGTCATATTTAGACTTCATAATTTGCTATGCATACATTACGCAAGAACAATGTCACAGGAGTTGACTATCCCAACGCTAAAACCCTGACTTAGGGTTGGCTGTGGAAGTGATAGTGTACTTACTTTACATTCAGATCCACGCAAACTTACCCCTAAACATGCCCTGTGCCTTTCCTCTATTGATCCACCACCATCAAAATACTGTTGCCTTTACTGTACTTGCCCTGCAACGCTTCATTTGACTGGTAAATACATGCACATAGATTACAGTCAGTCAATGTGTTTTGCAATAGCTGCGACTAAAAGACCATCCAGCAGCTCCGAAAAAAATAAGCAATTCCTAGACAATGCACAATACACAAGCCGTTCATATCCCACCGTGGACCATTGTGGAAAAAGTCACGTGAAATGTTCAACATCGCTGTTTTAAATGAATAACGTGCAAAGTGTAGTCCTCTTTTTTTCCCTGCTTCACAGCAGTGCTGTGCTGGCTACAGCATAGCCCTGTGGCCTCTCGTTTGTGTTGGGTCTCCACTGCAGTGAGCCTGTCATAGAACAGCACGCACTGCAGCCGCCGACATGGGAGTCTTCGGTGGGCAACATTGGCATTTCACGGAGCGTCTACACAATGAACAGTAGGACACAAATTGGAACTAAGGAAATTGGGGCATAGCAACTCACCATGCCTTTTCAGGGACGTATGGGCAAGTGTTTACCCACCTGCCAGTTGATGTGAGAATTTCAGGTGCGTCAGGAAACATATAATTAACAATCAGTTATATTTGAATACCGTTTAGTCGGATGAACCAGCATCTGGTGCACAATAACAGGTTTGCAAAGACATCTCTTTTCCATCCCATCCATTTTCCAGCAAAACACTGTATACAACATGTGTATACAGTGAGCTAGGGTGGGATGGGGTGGGATGGGATGGGGTGGCAGGGTGGGAAGGTGGGAGTGTGGCAGGTCACAATCCTTCCTTGAATAAAACCAGACTAAGAACGAATGGCAACAGCATCCGCTTTAGAGACTTATGGGTTGTTAATCTATCAGCACACAAGCACCTTTTGTTTCCGTTTTTACAGTGTTGCGCTCTGTGTGACCACTCCGTAAGCAATGGTGCACACTTTGGGACGCTATCAACATGCCCCCCATGCTCAACGAAGGAGTATGTTGAGTCGGTAGTCACATTAAAATGTTTGCATGACAGCATTTCGCAACAGCATTTTCACTTATTGACACTGAGGGGAGGAGGCACACCCCGCCCCTTAAACAACATTAACTTCTTGTTTTTTAAATCATGTGCTCATCTGTGATCGCAAGTATGCCAACTCTACCGACCACAGCTGCTTATTGATTTAATTTTTGGAGCCGTTTTGGTTTTGTACTTTTCTTCCGCCACCTTGTCCAATTCCTTTGCTACCTGAACATACATCAGCTCATTTTGTGGCCATGATTATTTACATATTATCCAGGAAGGCATAGCCTGCCATCACTGACGCAACCTAACCGTACATAACAATGTGAATGCATTGGAGGGCTCTATCATTATTTCCAGCAAACAAAACAAAAAAACAAAAATGAAATGGACTTTTAAAAATTCCTAATTTCAACCAATCATGTTTGCACTCATGTTAGCTCTTCTGGCTACTAGCATGTCTCCTTACTTTGGCAAGATCCAATCACAGAGCTGTGTCCCGTACTATAATACCCCATCTTTCTTACCACTACACACTCATCACTCAAGTTAAGATGCGCTCTTAGAAGGCATTTCCCGTTTACCTGGATCATGTAGAGCTGAGCGATCCGGTACTCCTCCACACTCATGGGCATGGGGATGCGGTACTCCTTGATCAGCATGATGGAGGCGGAGGAGGAGGAGGAGGTGGAGACTCTTCAGGGAGGACACCCCACTGGGCCAGGGAGAGTAGGGGAAGGTTAAAGAGGTAAGGGTAGGAAAGGGGTGGGGGGGAGGGGTGATGGGGAGGGGGGGGTTCCTATTTGTTACCCGTCACAATCGGCTGCCTCCTCATCTATAGTGCCTGTGGACGAGAGGGAGAGCGATAGATCATGAGGTTCTGAATAAATTGTGAACCATTGCTGCATTAGTTACATTTCCAATGACTAGCTAGCATATATTCCACCAGTGCTTTTATGTTGATCATATAGAAATACTTGATATAAATGCCCCTATAAAATAACACAACATTAACAAAACTCAATCATATATCAACAAAGTATTCACAGGTCTATTTGCAGGAGTTTGCGTTCAGCACGCCGCGGTTTCCTGACCAAAATGTTCTCTGTGGAATTGCAATCGGCTGTGGAAAGGCACCAGCATCCCAGTACAGATCCCAGTAACTACCTCTGTTGTCCAGGCTCAAGGGTAAGAGCTTTTTATAGGCAGCGAAACGCCCCATGTCTGGCTACCGCTAGTGGACAAAAACAAAGGCCATCATGGCATGTCCTTTGCTCACCTTTAGCACCATCACATGGCAAGGCTCAGGAATAAGAGGGATTACCATTGTTCAGTGGGAAGAATGACATAACTCTCTTATAGCCACATATGCCCCAGGTTTACCGCTCCATGTAAATAGAACTTCTTAGCATTACACACAGTTCCTGGTGGGTGTAGGATTTACATACAGTGTGTTTGTCTGTGTGTATGCTGCGTACTGGTGAACTGTGTTACGTTGTGTGTAGGTAGGTGTGTGTATGGGGTGTATGGTGTGAAAGACTGCAGAACCCTTTGACCCTTTGAGGAAAAGAATGGTTAGCTAACCCTAACCTTCAAAAAAAACAAACAGGTAAAAACAGAGGAAGTTGTCGCTACCACATCCGTACCTCCTGCCGGATCCGTACTGCACATGTGCAATGGCCATCACTAACAATGCATAACTAACAATGCAATGCAAACAAAACTTAACAAACATGCAAAGAAAATGTGATACATTTTTTCAACTTATTCTGCATTCTGGGTGTACAAGGCTGATACAAAGTGATGCATTCTGGGTGTACAGGGATGATGCCAAGTGTTGCATTCTGGGACTCATACCAATGCAAATGTGGTCCTATGACCACCTCCAATTCAGTTTTTTGTGATTGAATATTCTAAAATAAAGTTAAGTCTTTTAAAATGTTGAGCACCCTTCTAAAGACTGCTGAAAGGTACTAACCAATACCTACATGTGTAAGTTGTACAACCCAATACAACTTTTTTTATCCAGAGCAAAGAAAATCCTTGTAAATTCCATCTAGCATAAACCATCTGTATTTTTGACAGATGCTTACATCACACTGCATCAGGATCAGCCTAGCCTGCTTATAACCTTTGGATGTTTTTTTGGGGGACTTTAGATGGCATCAAACTCACAAATATTGTTGAGCAATGACGTGTAGTTGCTTTTAAACTGCCTCACTCTTGTGCCCATAACTTGAAGAGAAGACCCCACACCTGAGCCATTGTGGTTTAATGAGCATTGTATAACCCATAACCCAACGCTCCCTCATGCACCTAGCTTATGGCAGACTTTCATGCCATCTAAATCAGGCTAAGCACACTGGCAATTCCTCCACAACACTACCAACAAAGGCTGGCTTTGAGGAGCATTCCATACCCAATGCCTAGCTCCAGAGCTTACCCACAACTCTCCACTCAAGACACAATTCACTAGTTATCTCCTTTGTTTATTACTCACATTTTATGTGTCATGCAATGAGCACCATTTTCATGTTCTTCCACCGGAGAAAAAGCACTTATTTCCCAATATTGTCATTGGTCCACACATGCATGCCAATGAGTGGGTTTGGAGGACTGGAGGTAGGGAAGAATAGAAACGAATTCTGCTTGGCACATGGGTCATGAATTAGCCAATTTTTGTTGAAAAGTTTGAGGAGAATTGTCAGTAAAATTATTCAATAGAACAATATCTTTTGTAAATGCAATGTGCCACCACTGCTGCTCAGTAAAGGACCTGGCCTCCTTCCTGATATGGGATGTCCCACATTAAGCATCTGCTTACTTGTGAGAACGAGGAGGAACTATCAGGTCAGGAGAGCGGCCGCGCTTCTCCTTGTCTGTCCTCCGTTTTCCATAGAAACCTCCACTACACAATGTGCTTGTTCCACAAAGAACTTGGTCCCCCCTCTCAACAAAATCAGAGCGGAATACTACGGTCTGCCTAAAATAACCACGCTCTTGGGGAAAGCGTTGAAAACTAGGCTAGATGGAGAGAAGGCTAGGGCCCGGGAGGGTCCTAGGAGGTTAAAAGGGTTGCTGGGAGCCTTGGTAAAGAAAAAACCCTAAATAAACCTGTTCATCAGGTTCTGGCTCTGTTTACACTGACCTTGCATGGTTGCCGATTCACTGTCAACTGGTCACTATTTTCTAACTTTGTATTTATTTTGTTTGTTTATTTTACTGGGGGTGTTCCTTTGCCCCTTTGAGGGCTTAGGGTTAGGGGTGGGTCTGTGAAGCTCTTGGAGACTAATTCTGACAAAGGGCTGTACTAATAATACAGACTTGCCCAGTCGATGCAACCACTAACCTTTGAACATTTCTGAATAGTGCTTCTGGTTTTGTTTAAATGAAAGCCGCTAGAATGTATGGGCAGCTCTTATTCTGCGGTTATTGAAACATCAACTATAGAGTTTCTCACTTTATTTTGTCAACGAGCCAACCGTTTCAAGATAAAAAAACAAATCTTGCACGCATCACATTCACATGTTTCAAAGAACTACAAGGCGCCAAAGAATCAGTGTGAATTTCTCAACAAAAAGGAGGCAGTTAAAAAGAGAGAAAAAGCGAGGCATAGCAAAAAAGATACGGAGGCCAAATGAGTGTCAGAGGGAGGGAACACTGGCAGGGTGTCAATGCATGGAGCCAACATGATTTCTCATCACAAAGGCCACAAGGAAGACGGTTATGCAAGTTTGATTTTTTATCTGCCATCTGAATTTACAAAATACAAAATCAATCTTAGGTTAATCATTTATTTGAATCAGACCACATTCACTTAGGATTAGGATTTAAAATTCCAAAGCCATCATTAACCCAACTTGATACAATTCTGTGCGATTTAGCTTTACTTTTAGTGAACTAGGTCCATGTAGACACATCGCAGCATGACCAACAGAGCTCTTGCATCAGAGCTTATGGACCATATTCCATTTCCTTTACCAGTCCCTCATCGATACAATTTTTCAGATGCTTGTCGTTCTCTCAGTCACCCTCTGCCGCTCTGTTTTGTCTGTCTGCCTCATCTGTCTCCCATGACGTTTCTGTGGCATTCGTTGTGTTGCTCTACCAGTCTGATAACTTCAGATACAACGGAACAACAAGGATTTTAGCCCTCTTTAGTCCCCAGTCTAGTGCACCATAAATATAGATGAGGCCCTTCTTCATTATTCCATGATGGTTTATTTGTAGCAGTGCCATGTCCAAAATGCAGCCACTTGGCTGAAGAGTACATGTGGCACGCACAACATGCATCATCTGCAGTACGGACGTGCACTGAATCAGATGTGCAACTCACGTACCACCTGCAACCCGGCGAGAGCATTGTTAACTCCATGCTCGACCCAGAAAGAAAAAAAGGGAAGAAAAGCTTCTAAAAATAGCCCGGTTACAATAATCCTAGCATACGCAAGCAGAGTGCGTCGACGTGCGTTCAGAGAATATGCTCATTGCCTTCTAAAAATACTGCCTCCGCTACCCCCCCTGGGTTGTGACGCAATGGGAGCACACAAGCAGCCAGCACTATGCCACCATGTTGCCAGGGAGCCATGCTCTGCAGCCATAGCACTGGCCTCGGTTCCACACAATGCAAACTGCCAAAAGTCAACGACAGCCTCCAATAATCGGAGGCTTTCTCTGGCATTCATTGGCAACAAATACTACTACTACTACTACTACACACACACACACACACACCACACACACACTTAATCAAACCCCGTTGGTTGGGGCCAGATGTGGGAAGTTGGTGTTCTGTATGGCGTGTACAGGAGGCAAAAGACTTGCACATTGCTGCTCTGGTAGCAGTTAACACATGAGCTTTCAAGTCAGCAAACCCATCGGCAAACCCAGCAGATACTGTTGTCTTCTCTACACATTCTGGTCCACAGACACTTTAATGTTGGACGATAGACATTATATATTTAGATTTATTTTTCCCTCCTCATTAGAGTTATTGCATACATTTTTTCTAAAAAGTATTCCAATATTTCACATGTTTGTTGTTGGTCTACTTTATTACTACAACCGATTTGCAATCCGGACATTCCTTCTCCATCTCTCCTAAGCTAAACAGAACAAGAAGAATGCCGGCAGCACGTTTTTAAAACATACCAGTTAAGAATAAGCACTTTCATTAACAAGACGCGTTCACTGAATAGGCTCACTTAATGACATCACAAGAACCAGTTTAACGGCACCTGCAAATGTTACATTTGTCATATTGAAAAGTAAATCCAGTAAAAACGCACATGCACACACAGACATGCATGCAAGCTTACAACAGTTTGTCTCTACAGGGAAGTACAACGTATCCAAGCCCTACAGATGCCAGCTGCAGGGCCCTTCAGAATAAGGTCACATAATGGAGATCACCTTTACCTTTCCATCTCCTTGTTCCTGATAATCAAACTCTTCATTGGTTCCACTCGTCGTACCATTGTGCCATTGCTATAAGGCCCAGCCTGAACTCTGAATGTACACAATGTGCATAATAACACGGGGCTATATAGAGACAACACACAGGTGGAAGTTTGGATGGAAGGCAACAGCTGGGCCCTGCTGTGGCCTGAAGGCAAGGCGGCAGCGGCTCCCTAGGAGAAAGCCAGGGGTGCTCATGTCGCGCCACCCGTTTTCCATAGGGGGGGGCCCCCGATGGTGGTGCGCTTTTAAATTTAGTCCAGTTTCCAAGAGTTGGGGGTGGGGGTGATGGGGAGTGTGGTGTGGGTGTGGGTGTGGAGGGTGCGTGACGTAGAATTAGGAAAACCCATGGGGGCCAGAAGAAGTGAGAGTGGAGGCTGGGGGTGGGAGTGGGCAGGGGTTCCCCCTCGTAGTTGTCCAATTACGCAATAACCACCACCCCCCCCCTCTTTCAAAATACAAGTGGAAAATCTGAGCTTGTGGTCAGCCCAAAATATCGCGTATCGCATTCACACAACGTTGCCTTGACCTTGCGGAGCTCCCAGTCCGCTATGACAACCGTCAAAAACACAGCTCGGCATTGGCTGAAAGTTAATTGGAAAAATAATAATACATTTGATAACCTTAATTGGCTTTACAGGTTTAACCGCCAAGCGCGGGGAAAATGTCAAAAGGCTTACGACAACGTAATGATTGTTCCATGGTCAGCTGCCAAGACAAACAATACAACTATCCTGATATGCTTGGAATGAACAGAGTGCACAGACAGTAAAGTAATTAATATAAGCTGTAAATAAATAGAAAGTCATATTTAACACATCAATTTCCTTTATTATTAAGCTCATATTGTAGACATCGTTTTGACTGGATTAAACCCCAATGCGGAACGCCACTTTTAACGCTTTCATTAATTATTCTGAGGACAGTTTGGCAAGCCATCCAGTTTTCAGGCCCCTATTAGTGGAATGAGCTTCAAAGCAAGCTGAGACTGAGGGAATTTGTCACCCTGACATAATATGAGTCAATGGTCAAAGCTGTGACTGTAATTGATGCAGGTCAATGTAACTGTCTGGCCTTGTAGGTATTGCTTCTTCTCTGCCATGTAAAATGTGCAAATAATGTTTCTTATGTGGTGTTGTGGATTTTTCACTGCATGTATGCTGCTGCCGGCTTGGCCAGGTCTCTCTTGTAAGACATGTTGAGAGATTACTAACCTGGTTACATAAAGGTTAAATAAAATAATAAATTCATGGCCATTTCAACATTAGAGCAGATGGTGTGTCTTCAAAGGTTGTATGTCCTATATGTTCTATAAAACTATGAAAGAGAATACATTTGAATGATGACAGGACTACATTATTTGCCTGTAGGACCCTGCTCATGTCACATCAATAACTAGATGTTCTCCCATGATGCTCTTTGGATTGAGGCCATCGGTATTCTGACCAGGGCCCCGCTCTGACCCCAGCTCCTCCGCTGGCTCACCATCAACAAACTGCCCTGTTCTCAACTCATCTCTAAAGCAGAACATATCTAACAAGCATCTCTTCCTTGCTATGGTATACTGCTGCCATTACTGCTATGGTATACTGCTGCCATTACTACTACTGCTAGTACTACTACTACAACATCACCTCCCCTCACGTTATGCAAGCACCTATTCACAAAGGAAGTGTACATCAAAATCAAAACTTCCTCTAAGACTGACTTTGTGATTATGTCATCAAGCAGGTAGGAGTAGACCTAAACACTCCAAACCAATGAACACATCCACTTTGCTGCCCTTACATAAGAGGGGTCAACATTGGCTTATAGGTAACAGCTCATCAACACATTTTAAAATCATAACCCTGTTAACACATGGGCTCCTAATCTAATCAACACAAAACAGCCCCCTGAAAATAGTGCTTAACCTTTCTAGGCAAATCCCATTAATCTTGAATTAATCAGTTAAGTGTTACCTTTGAATTGTTCAACTTGACGATAGTCTTCTCTCTCTCTCTCTCCCTCTCCCTCTCCCTCTCCCTCTCTCTCTCTCTCTCTCTCTCTCTCTCTCTCTCTCTCTCCCTCTTTAGTGAGCTAGTGGGTTGAGTCTGGGCCTGTCTAGCCCCTAATGTTCATACCAGGATCGCCGCTCCAGTCTCCTCCACTAGCACAATATGTCCCCGGCTCGCCGGCCCCCGACGTTAACACACTGGACTCAACGCTGTGGAGGAAGTCATGCGGAAACGCCGATGTGACAGAAACCGCTCGCTGTTGGTTTTGACCTCTTCTCCGTGCAGAAGTAGTCGATGATCTCAGAAATAGTCATAGACTCCCCCACATAGACGATACGCATGTAGACAACGATAACCATCGTGATCCGTGTTTTAAAACGGGTTTGTTAATCTCAACCTAATCCAAAACTTTGGTTTGGATTATGATATACGGAGATATCGGTCGCCAACATATAAGGGCGACCGCATTGTCCGTTCTTTCATTTAAAATATGCATCTCAAATATTTATTTGTGACATTTATTTTTTAAGCTTGACTTGCAGGTCAGGCTGTACGGAAACTTGAGCACATCTCACTTAAAATCATTATATATATCAATCAAAGTCATTCTCCTCCTCCTCCGCGTCTTATTCTAAATGCCCTCAAGACCGCCGTGATGCTCTGAGATGTAAATGTAAATGGCGGTGAAGGGAGGAATTAGGCCGGGGCCTACCGTGTTATCTGTGATCTGGTTGTAAAATCCAGCGACCTCATGGACCGCAGGACCTCTATGCAACCAAGGTACTGAAAAAGAAACAATAAGAAACAATAAAAGCACATGTCAAATTCAATCAAATGCATACTCGGCGGGAGCGGCTCCGGACCGGAGACACAACATGCGCGTTATACGTCCGGTTAAAAAGAGAGACACGGTCGTGAATATGACTCAAAGTTACGGCACTACCGTACATTCAAGTATTTCACATTCGGGGGGGGCCGAATGCAAGCGGTGTACGGCGTGCGATCGGGTGTGTTTTTCTCCACATAAAGCAGAACAAACATATGGTCCCTATTAGGCCAGAGTGTAAATTACGTAATAATATAATAATATATACGTCTGCTTCAAACACGTCTGCCATCGTCAGGGACAATAGCAGACGTGTTTGAAGCAGCAGACGTATTTATTCGCAGGCAGGTTCACTCATAGTTCACACTTTTTACAGAAAACAGTCTGACGTGTGTGTGTGTGTGTGTGTGTGTGTGAAACGTGACCGCGAATAAACAGAAAACAATGTGGAGTAATGTATATTATTCAGCATATCACAATATGTCCTTGTGTCATACTGAATTAACATTAGGGTGTCGGGTCATTATTATCGCTTGAAATATTTCAATGCCGGTTCGTTTTTGATTCCTGTAAAACGATACCGGTTCCTAAACGCTTCCCAAATCAATACTTTTTTCTTTTCTTTTTTTATAGAAATGCCAAAACTTGATTCTTGTATTGAAAATGTACCGGTTCCTAACAGCGCCAGAACCAATAGGACACCGTCTTTAGAATAAACACCAAACAACTGATTCAATTGTTGAAATTCTTACATTTTAAAAATGGTAATTTATTTGGTAAGACTTGAGCATAAAATACAAAAATAGTGTCTTTGTTTATAGTTTCAGTTGCTCTTTCCATTTGTAATAATAAATTATAGCATAACTTCTAGGGGCTGTGGACAACTTTTCAACTTTTCCCACCCTAACGTTTCCAAGCGGTAGCATTTTTGCGCCGCTGTCGCGAAGACAAACCGGATCGCTTTCCGTTTCCGAGGACGTGTTGCGCAACCGAAATGAGGCACCGAAAAAAAATGTAGACATTCGGTCCGTGGTGGAAGACGACAAAAACTAAATCAACCATCAAATTCATCTTCATTTTAAGAAACGTTTGGTGACCTCCCGTCTGGGGTGCGTTCCAATGGGAGTGTTAATAGGGATTTCACTTGCGCTCGACGTCCCGAATCTCCAGATGTTCTCCTCAATGCTAAGGTAGAGAAGCGGCTCCAGACCGAGGATAATGAATGGCGGCGTAGCGGCGTTCGTGTACACACTGCTCCCTTTCCCCCCCGCTCCACCGCTAACCCATACCGCGCGCCTCCTCAAGATTATAGCGAACGACCGAGAATATCGCGGAAGACGTGGGAACCCTTTTTGGGCCGCACCCTGGTGGTAAAACATGGGGGCCACTTTCAAGTCCACGCTCCGCAGCGGCTGAGCTAGCGCGCTCACTTTTAGCCTGGGGAAAGCTGCGTGTCACGGTGCTGCTATCACAAGTCGTCACGAGTCCCGCTGATTAACAACAAAAGGTCACTTGCTCCGCCCCCCCCCCCCCCCTCGCCTCAAGAGCCGACGTTAGTCAACGCTCTGGGGAGCCAAATGTGGGAACAGGGGTTTCTTTTTGCAGCGAATACCATAACATAAAAACTCAGTGGGATCCTCATTCATGTTCACACAGCATTGCTATTGAAACATGTAATAATAATAATAATAATAATAATAATAAAAATAATAAGAATAATAGTAATAATAATCATAAAATTAATAATAATAATAAAATAATAATAATAATAATTAAAAAAATAAATAAATAATAATACAAATAATAATA
>JAOPJI010000123.1:730926-744025 GCA_027122695.1 Merluccius productus | reverse complement strand
CTGGCGCAACGCTACCCAGCAACAGCTCAGTTATGGCGCCCGCTTACTTCCGGTAGTTTCGCCGGATTCGTGTATAGAGCAGGATGCCCCCTACCCCTAACCCCTGCCTTTTCCTTAATCACATGTATTTTAATTGTATTAGTTTATTCAACAGGAGCCTAGTCAAGTCAAGTCCATTTTATTTGTACAGCCCTTAGTCACAGTTACAGTCTCAAAGGGCTTCACAGGCCGCACATGTACGCCCCCTAGAGGGCAAGAAAAAACTCCCTTGATTATCAGGAAGAAACCTTGAGAAGGACCAGAGTGGGGATCCCTCCTTCCAGGGATGGGTAGCAGTGCAATGGGTGCCAAGTGACACACACATAGTATTACAAGCGGGCATTTTAGGTACAAAAAATAGAAAATAGATTGTGTCCATGGTGATGAGGTGCTGGCTGGTGAGCAAGCTGGTAGCCGGTGGCCAGACGTCCAGTCATGATCACAGCAACACACTAAAACGAGACATTATAGTTAGATGGGGCAGGACACACACACACACACACACACACACACACCCTCTAATGTAGTACCTGCTGGCAGCAGGGGCAGGCTAGTGCTGGCCAACAGGTCGATTTAGCTGTAAGGAGAGCTGAGAGACGCTCCTAGGAGCCAAATGAGCGAGTAAGGAGGAAGGTTTTAAGTTTGGCTTTGGATTCATCAGCAGTCAGCTTCCCTGGTGACAGGTGGCAGACTGGTCCACAGATGGCCGCTCGGTAAGAGACCGCTCTGTGTCCTGATGATTTCTTTTGACCTTTTGGGATTGATAGATGGCCACTTATAGACCAGCCTTGAACATAGGAGTTATTACTGCTGATCTCCAGTCATTGGGGGGGGGAGCATGTTATTGACAAGTTCCCAAGGAGGTCAGAGCGGTATAAGAGCGGCTCCTTTAAGGAACGTCTCAGTGCGTGAGTGTGTGCGTAGCGAGTGAGCGGTGAAGCAGGTGAACGAGAGCGAGCGGCAGGTGTGACGTAACGGCAGACGTGAGCAGAGCAGAGAAAAGGTCTAGCGGTGGATGAAGTGTTGAGCAGTGGAGGTCAAAGTTCAGCGTGTCGCTCGGATAGACGGACGCAGCAGCTTCTCCAGGCCAAGCAAAGTCTCCCTTTTCTGTTCCCAACTGCCGCCTGAAAAAGTGAAGGCTATTAGCCCTGAAGCTAATGGGCTTCAGCCCAGGAGGAAAACGGACATCTCCCCCTGTGCTCCCCGACCGGTCTGGAAGCGGACAGGAGAGGCTAACAAGAGGACACTTTTGTACTGATTTACAAATGCAGAAAAACATCAAAATCTGTATTCACTGTAAGTTGCGTTTGGATGAACGCATCTGATGAACGATTATCGTAGGATATGAGACCGTTTATCAGAGCCGTTTTATTACTCTTGTTATTGCACGTGGAACCGTTAGGGGGCGGTGACACACACACACACACACACACACACACACAGAAATTACAATAGCACCACCAAGAAATTCACTGAAATTAACTGCACCTGCAGCAATAAAGTTATAAACTCTGTGCTGGTCTGAGGTCAGATCCACTCGAAACTTCTACTTATTTGTTTTCAGTTTGTTGTCAATGTCTGGCCGTTGCTGTCCTCAGATCGGTTAAGCTGATCTAAGCTCACTTAAGCTGATCTAAACTCACTTAAGGTGATCTAAGCTCACATTGAACATTGTGCTTTTACAAGCTAGCGTGCGTTATTTTGGCTGGCGTGAAAAATTGATCGATTTTTATCGTGAAAAAACGACCTCATCCAGAGGAATCAGTGGCGTCTCAGCCTTAATTAAAAGCGACACGAAGAAAGAAGTAAGTGGGGACGAGGACGACAGCAGTTCATCAAAGGAATGTGAGGGCGAAGTAGAGGAAGGAGAAATGGAGCGGGAGGAGGACGTGGAGGATGAAGCTGCTAGCGCCAGTGGGAATACTGTTAGCATGTTAGCCAGTAGCCTGAGGAAGGCCCCCGTCGGCCAGCATTTTAAAAATTCCCCTCGCAACAGTTTGGCAATCCGCAAAGTGGCTGTGTTGGTGGCTGGAGTACTAGATACTACATTGTGCTTCGCATGCAGGCACTTCCTGGGTGGAGGACATGGGGTCCAGTCTGAGTCCACCTTCATTGGCACCAGTTACCGCAACTGGCGGAAAGCTACAACAGCTTTCAAAACCCACCATGTAATTGCAGCTCATAAGTTTGCTATGGAGGCATGAGCCGAATTCAGATTGAGAAAACAAGGCGGTTGGTTCAAGATTGGGAAATATGCTTGATAAAGGACATGCAAAGATTGTCCAAGAAAATCATGAGTATGTGAGAGCAGTGGTTGAGTCTCTACGCTATACTGCGTGCCAAGGCGTTGCCCAGCGAGGACACCGGGAAGATGATGGATCTGGCAATAGGGGAAACTTTGTTGAGTTGCTCAGTGTAATCGGGCAGTTTGATAAGACTGTGGCTAAAAAAAATAGAGGACAATCCTGGAAATGCAAAATACACCCCTCACGATATCCAAAATGAAATTATGGTATTATGGCAGATATGGTCAGACGTCAAATAAGTGCAGAAATCAAGGAGGCTGGACATTTTGCCAGCAGAGCTACATCAGGTTCGGCGTCTGCTGGAAACAAAACAAAAGCAAGGACAGACAGTGAATGACACAGTGGGATTTCTATCTCTAATGACACCCTACCGTGATGCATTTAGAGATCTATACAAACTAATCTGCATATCCCTGAATCTGCCTCATGCGAACGGAGTTTCTCTCGCCTCAGACGCCTCAAAAGCGACCTAAGGAATAGCAACCTGGCCCTGTTGGCCATCAGCAGCTGGAGGACCAAGGCACTTGACATCCAGAAAATCATGGATGCTTTCTCCACCAATCACAACAACAGACGGATTGTGCTTCTCTGAAAACGTCAATGGTGAGTACAGTTGATATTTTTTAAATGTAGGCCTAGACTGGACTAGTGCTGCTTATAATTATTATTTGGGTGGTGGATACCCCTATAGTCCTTATGTTTCCTGCAAATCCTGAAATATTACATTTACTACTATAAAGCCTACTGGTTTTGCTTGGATTTCCAAGCGGTGATTCTATTGATTTTTGTTTTAAATTCAGTAGCCAAATTAATTGAGGTATTGCATGGTCAGATTACGAGTTGTCCAACTTCTGTTAAAGCCTTGCATCTGTTGTTTGCCTTGTTTGACTTTAATACTGTAAATAACAGTGCATCTTTTGGCATTGTCTCTCTATGTAATGTGAATAGCAGTGGACATTGTGGGTTAGTGTTGTGTTTTTCAGTTGAAAAGCACGCATTTGACGCTGATTGTGGGATTGTGCGTGATTCATGTTGTCTCCGATGCTGTTGACACTGTCACAGTTCACTTCTATATTACATCTATCAGTTGCTGTTGCTTGTGAATCAAGCAACAGCAATAATGCTTGAACCTGACTTTTGAACGCCACGCGTCTGGCCTTGCAAATATATATTAGGCTACCATACAGTACATCCCTCAGCACCATCACTGCATAACTCAGACCCACTGTAGCACCAGCAAGAAAACCTCTCTGGCGCCGCCACTGCATGGCGTGTTTGTTAACATTCAGGTAACGCCGTGCGGAGGCCTACTTACTGCTGGGTTTGTTTTCACAGTCATCCTAATGGTTCACAGTTTTCACAGAGCTTCAGCAACTTTTACCACTATTTCGATTTCAGTGATGTTTCTTAAAATGAATGTCTGTCTTATAGAAATGAATACACAAAAACAACAAGAAAACAAAGTATTTTGGAGTCAACCTGATGATACAAGTATTGTTGGAGGAAAGAACCGCAATATTCACACATTCACATGAATGGATGTTGACAAGTGGCTCCGCCTCCAGTGTAGATGACTGTCTGTGTCCCTGCCTCCACTGTAGGTGACTGTCTGTGTCTCTGCCTCCACTGTAGGTGACTGTCTGTGTCCCTGCCTCCAGTGTAGATGACTGTCTGTGTCCCTGCCTCCACTGTAAGTGACTGTCTGTGTCCCTGCCTCCAGTGTAGATGACTGTCTGTGTCCCTGCCTCCAGTGTAGATGACTGTCTGTGTCCCTGTCTGCAGTACGTGCTGCGCTGCGACATGAGACGCTCCCTGTTGGCCAAGGACTTGAGCAGAACGTTTGAATTCATGGTGCACTGCCAGGTAGGTCCCCATGACGTCTGCACCATGCACAGGTCTTCTGACAGGTGTTGGACAGCACGGCAAAAATCATGTTTTGGTTTCCTATATTTCTTATACGTGTCTCTTGGGTTCCTCCTGCTGCTTGATTAACAGCTTTGGGGTCTATTTGGTCGGTGTAAAGAATGAAGGAATTGTTCCTCGGGTATCTCCTTATGCCCCTATGAGTGTTTTCTTAGGGGGGCTTTCGAGGTCACTGAAAGTGCGCTGTCCAAAGCAGAGCAGCCCGGTACAGCTACACCTATCTACAGATATATGCTTAAAGCCTATGGCTTTAGCATATATCTGTTTATAGATATTAATGTGGTCTGATCATACTTATCTCATAGGAACTGTTGAAAACAGAGAGAGCCAGACTGGAGATATCTTGTTCTTGGTCGGAATAAGAAATAATTTCTTGATCTAAACACACTTTGTGTGGTGGTCTGTAATCTTCTGTAATAATCTGAATATCCCATTGTATTTATTGGCTCATTTTGAAAATGAAATGTATAAACAGCTTTATTTGTGATTGTAAGTGACTTATAAGTGATCACTCTCATTGTGTTGAACCCATGTTCATCTCAGCCACAGAAAGCAAAGCTGGTGCCCACGCCTGTAGACTTCACCATTACTCCAGAGACCCTGCAGAACATCCAAGAGGTGGGTTCAAGACAAGTCATTATAGAAATGTACCTAATAGGCCATTTCAAATTGGTCCAGTGTTGCTGAACCCGTCTATTTTCCTTCTCTCATCCAGAGGAGTCTGCTTCCTCGTTTCCTGATCAGGGGTCACCTGAATGCCACAAACTGTGTGATCACTGAGCCTTTGACTGGGGAGCTGATGGTAGAGAACTCGCAGGTGCCCATCAAAAGCATTGAGCTGCAGCTTGTTCGCGTCGAGACCTGTGGTGAGCATGTCTTGCTATATCACGCCCACATATTGCCATGCTTCAATGGCATTTCCTCCCCTGTCACCTTTTCTGAATCGTTTGTATCTAGCCAAGGAGAAGTCTCGCTCTGAACTCTCCTTGGCGAGACTTAATAACAAACAGACCGCACCACAAATGTTTTCTCTCTTATAACAATCTGAGCCTCTTGGTGGCAAAACCTTTAGAGGACGTACATTGACCGGTAATTAATAGCAACAGTCCCAGTCTCTTGACAGAGGCGTCTTTTCCCCAACGTGTTTCCAGGGTGCGCCGAGGGATACGCCAGAGACGCCACAGAGATTCAGAACATCCAGATTGCGGAGGGCGATATCTGCCATGGGCTGTCAATCCCCATCTACATGGTGTTCCCGAGGCTCTTCACCTGTCCCACCCTGGAGACCACTAACTTCAAAGTTGGTCAGTACGTTGCCTTGCGCTCGCTCAAAAACGAGAATCGAATCTGTTCAGTTTCAGTTCCTCTTTCCTATCCTTCAACAGCAATCTTCATGCTTAGGCCCTATGTCAGTGTTTCAGTTACTTCGTTCAACTTATTGGCTGTATTTGTTGTATGTACAAACAATAGTAAAATGTGTCCTGGACGGTGGCTATTGTAATAGGTTATTCTCGTATGCCTGACGGCCAAGTACAGTTAAGTACAGTTGCAGAAATAAAGTAAAAACTGCTTTTTAAAAGATGGAAGGAACCAAGGAAAGTTGGGTTTAAACTGGTGGTGGGATTCTGGTGTACAGTGGAGCGACAGTTGGTCTGCTACCTGCCCGTGTGTGTAAACCCAGCATTACAATGCTGGAGTTTGCTTTGTAGTTTACCGTTCACAAATTATACACTGTGTGCTCCACCTTTTTTTTTTTCTTTTTAGAAGTTGAGGTCAACATCGTCATCGTACTCCATGATGACCACCTGATAACAGAGAACTTTCCGCTGAAGTTGTGCAGAGTTTGACATGGAAATCCCATTGGAGCTGTGACCTCCGTCAGGCCGGGCTTCAGGGGCGCCTCCTCAAATAACTCATGGGACCAGTGCTTTAGTGATTCACTCAGTGGACAATTTTCGACTGCATCAAATGTGGATTGGTCATGTTTAGAAATACATTTATCTTCAATATAACAGGGTTTCTGTAAATATTCCACTTAACTTTAAAGACTCACTTTTACGTCGCAATATTGATTCAAGTGCATCAAGGTAAATAAATGCTTGATGTTCTGTTTATGGCTAGTTATTGGCCTACAGACTTTTGGATCTTGGTTAAATACAATTAATTCAATGATGCCAAAAATACATCTTTGTATTACACAATAGCAGTAACCACATAAGATCGGAAAGCTTCATCCTTGAATAGGGGAACAAGGCGTCTCCACCCCTTGCAGTTATGGTTTCTGAGCCGTCTCCCCCAGGACTGCTGGATCGGAGATTAACGACCAACATAGTTATGCATAACTAATTAAATGATTGTTATTTTACATGGAATTGCATTGAAATGTGTATTGAATGCCTTTTTTCGGTCTTCAATTCTTACCCGAGTGCCCATAAAATATAACATTGCTTAATTTTGAAATTCCTAGACTCCATGGAATCGTTTTTTAATTTTTTTTTAAGGAAATGTACTGTTCAGCGTTTGTTTATTCGTTATTTTCCATACAGATAAGCTTACATCTGAAACATTGAGTAAAATTTCCGAATCAAATTGAATCTCAGAATAAAAGAAAACAAACTAACCAAACGACAATCCCTAAAACTGCAGTGTTGTAGAAATACTTTTAAAAGCGTCAGGCTTTTAAAGGCCTCAACAAAACACAGGACTCAATATGAATCTAATCTTGCGATGAGAAAGGGTTTGGTTATACATGTTTATATGCAAGAATAACACCCTTCTGGCAACTAGGGGGCACATGGTGGACTCGATTTAGTAAAAGCCTGAAGCAAATACATTGGTATAATTGTAGCACTTTAAAGCAGGCATTAAAAAGAACAATGCTTATAAGCAAAAACAAAAATAAAGTCAGAAAAAATAGGCTGAGGTTCCTATGTGAAGGACGGGGCGGGACGTCCTGGGTGCCATCTCCCCGCAAGCTTGGGGAAGTCCTCAGTGAGTAGGGCGTGCTTTCGGCAGGTCGGACATGTACTCTGCTCCTTTAGCCACGACCTGATGCACTGCAAACATTACATCATCCATCAATACAAGACAAACATCAGTGCTACATAACGAGAGCTATTCTCAGGTGTTGGTAAAGCCAGCTCCTTTAACACACGTATGCATGCAGTAAAACTAAACGGCTGTGGATAACTTAAAATTCAAGCGCCATCTAGGATTAGGATTGTATCCCGCCACGTACCTCTTTGTGGAAGGTGTGCCGGCACTGCAGCACACACACTGTCTCTGGGGACATGTCTTCGTGGCAGATGATACACGGGTCCTCCATGTTGAGCTACAGTGGACCAGACACACAAGTCAAGTCACATTTATTGGAGGGGGATATATCTTGGAGAGTGATGAGGGAGTATCTGCAGACTCACAGCGTTGGTGTGGCAGTGTTTCTGCGGGCCAAGTGGCAGCCACACGTGGGAGGTGGGCGGGGGGGCCTCCTGGGTGGAGGCGGTACTGTTCTGCGGCCGCACTCTGCTCCCATGGAGGTGGGGCTGGGCAGTGTCTTCCGCCTCCTTCCCGCCACACACAAAGATCAACATAACTTGCCTTTATTATCTTCATCATCATCCAAATATTTTCCTTCATTTTGTTTTTCATTATATTCCGAATTTGGATATTTTAAATGTTGTTAAATTGCTTCATTTGAATAAAGGGCTCCAAGAAGACTTTTTCGAAAAGGAGCATGAGCAGTTTTTTCCCCCGTTAGCTCTACCTTTAGTCCCATATTGGAGCTGAGTGGACGCTGTACCTGGTGGTCGAGGATGATCTGAGAGACGCTGTTGATGACCTCCTGAAAGGTCATGGAGGTCAGCGCACCGCCTTTGGCTCGACGCAACATCTGAACAAACTTCATCAACTCCTGTCTGGAAGACAAACAGACACGTCAAAGAGTCAAAACATCAAAGTAGGGCTGGGCAATATATTGATATATCGATATTGTGATTTGAGACTAGATAATGTCTTAGATTTTGGATATTGTGATATGGCATTATAGAGATATTAAAGGACCTATATGGGGATAGAAGATTTTGGCCATATTGTCAAGCCCTAAAACAGTCAACAAAAGAACCCCCCAAAAAAGTAATGCATTATATATTATCAAAAAATTAAAAATAACCAACAAACGGTTGTTACTTGTTGTGGTCTGGGAACATGGAGCCCAGCTGCTCCAGAATCCGGTCAAACCGGGTGGTCTGCTGAGGCTCCAGGGGCCTGTTCCTCTGGACGGCTGGTGGATGGATAGGGGCCTGGGCCAGCGACGGGCCACAGGGCTGGGCCTGCATGTTGGCCCTGTGCTGGTCCGGAGCCGGGTCTCTGGCGGATGGCAGGTCAGCGTAGCGGGCCTGTGGCACCTCACCGAAAGATAACTTCTGGATGGATGAAAACGTCTGGGTGGTTCCCCGAGAGCGAGAGAACAGGAAAATTGGGGTCACATGCTTGGTAGGGGTGAAAGAAAAAATAGATTCACTTAAGTATCGCGATGTTTTAATTCCGGAAACGATTATTTGTGATTTTAACTATGTTTATCGTTTTCACATTAAATGCATACAAGAAGTACACTAGATCAACAGTAGCATGTGACCTTCCCTTAAACCCTCCCAGTATCGCAATGATGCTGCTGTAATAAAAGTCAGAAAGACTGACTGTCGAGTACTTTTTCGAGTAAGCAAAAATCACAATAAATCGTAATATCAAATTGCAATACTTAAAAATCGTAAAATACATATGGAATTGTATCGTGATAGTATTGAATGGGGAAATACGCATACGGTCCTAGCCCTCATGCTTGGTTATAGAGTGCTAAATGGCTGATATCGGTTTGTGTTGGTGGGGCGTTACCAGGGCGACGGGAGGCTCTGGGGCACAGGGAGCGCTGACGTGGGGTAGTGAACTCAGCCTCGTGCCCTTCTTCAGCTGCTCCTTCTGCTCCTGGTACTGGCTCTGCAGAGGGGGGAGACAGTCATCCAGCTGCTGATTTCCATCTTCGTCAATTCAACAATAATTGTTAGGGTCTAAAAAAACTCTTTAGAGGTGTTCCTGTTCAAATTATGACAAATATTTCTCCAATGCAACTCTTTGCTTCAAATTCAACCAAGTGAAACTATTCCCTAGCAATGTTGCACCAGTGACAATTAGTTACAATAATAACAGGTTGTTTTTTGAGTCCTACAAACCTCAACCACCAAGATTTTCTCTGTGGCCTCCTGGATACAAGACCTCCAGCGGTGTTGGAAAATAGCCATGACTTGGGGAGGGTACCTGCAAGACCACGTCTGTATGAATACTGCTCCAACGTTATGCCAACCAATACAATGTGGAGCCTATGGTTCGGTTCCCGTACGTTACCTGAGTGCGACCTCGTCTAGTTTGAGGAGAATCTCCCGGCTGTCCGACAGTGACTTCTGCAGGCAGTACAAGCTTTGCCTGCGCGTGTTTTCCAATATTGAAAGCTAGGAGACGGCACAAAGGGCACAGGTCAATAATGTGCATCAATTGTTCGGTTACACTTCGTCAACAACAATAGTACGGTAAGTAAGTAATGTGTGTTTTTGAAACACCTTAAATATTGTCATGTTTATAATATAAAGGCCAAATTGCTGAAAAAAATAACTAGGATGTAGATAAGATGTACTAACCTCTGCTGCCCGAGACCTTGCAGCCGCCTCCGTACATGAATCACGATATCGTTTAATCTCATCCTCCATGCGCATCTTCTCGGCTGCAGACTGGTTTCTATAGAAACGGTAGGCTTGTTTACTCCAAGCTGGCATAGAAGGATCCAGCAGCACAACGTGTTTTCCTTCACTGGTAACTTACCTCAGGCCACAGCAGTGACCCAGCTGCTTCTTGTACTTCGCAGTCTTCTCCTGGAGACTTCTGGACAGCCTGTGCATAGCAGTTGTTTAATTAGCGATGAGAAATTGCCATTTCTGTTGATCTGTACTTAATTGTATCTCTGGTTTGTTGGTGTGATTTTAGCTGTAGCCGTTTACTCATTACCAATACATTTTATTTCCATCTTTTATTGTTGCTGCTTTTGGGTTTTATTTTATGTAAAGCACTGTTTAAAAAAAAATTAGCTATACAAATAGTTATTATGATTATTATTTCAGGAGAAACCTTGACAGATTGTTGTCATTGAATAATGATTAGAGTGAAACAAACAGAAAGGATGGCTCTACCATAGTCATAACACTTCAGCAAGTATGAATGATAATTGACCAGAAGCCACGGATATATTTTCTGTACAACCAACGCCTATATGGCACTAGGAGCCCTGGAACGGATGGAAGCTAGTTCCTACCTTGTCCGTTTCCCTGCCAGCTCTTCAATCTCCATGTTGAGGGCCTTGATTTCCTCTTGATTAGCTTTCTTCTCTTTCTGGTCTCTCCTGACCATCTCCTCAAGTTTTTGCTGGAATAGCTCCACCTCTTTATTGGTAACCTTGATAAGAAATGGTCAAGAGTGTGAGACAGGGCGCTGTTTTTCCGTGGTCATTTGAATGTATAACGCTTTCTGGTAGGATAATCAAGGCCTACTTGTATGTTAGCCTCGGTCTCCTCAACCTCTTTCTCCAGAGAAGTGATGGCCTGTATGTTTTGTAGCTCCTTCCTGCCCGAGTCCTCCACCGTGTTCCTGATCCGTTTCTCCGGATCCTTGTAGGTTTGCGCCGCTTTCTTTAAGTCCCACTGATTTGGAACAAGGTGGTTTTTTTTAGACACAACACCAGTGTTTTTGACATGAATTTACAAACTTCAGTAATGCGTTGAACTCACCCCATTCTCTGTATTGATTGCCACATCACATCGGTCCCCACGATATGCCTACAGAAACATGCGATATACATTTAATTTATGGTCTCAATGTAATTCATGGTTTTCACAAAATATATAATACAGATCACTATATTATTATTAGTATTATTAATATTAAGAATACGTTTTGGTTCACACCTGTGCATTTCTGAGTTCTGTGTTTTTTACAGAGACAATATCTGCTGAAACACTTTCCTCTACCTCACTGCTAGGGAGATTCAAGTTCCAAAAGCCACCGCCTGAAGAGTGACCGACATGATTGGTATTTTTCACAGCATCACTTCCAGTAGTCCCATTTGGTCCATATTCCTTTGAAAAAAAATCCATGCTAGCCGTTTTGCTACTCGACTGTTGGCCGGTAAAATAGTAAGGACATGGGAGGGCAACTAATTGGTTGTAATCATCGTCATGCAGTGGAACGTCCCCAGCAGGTGGCGGTGCTATGTGTTGGTGCGCCAGTACGTCCAGGTCATCCAGACTACGTCCGGCGTCTCGCAGGGAGACGGCGTGCTTGGCGAGGCCAATGTGCTCTCCCATCATGATGAAGCGCAGGGACTGCAGCAGGAAGAGCTTGAAGCCCCCAGACTGCTGGATCTTCCGCTGAGCCTCAGCTGGGAAGTGGTCCAGCTGGCCTACCAGCAGGGGGTCGTCGGCATCCAGGGGGCCATGTTCCTCCAGGATTTGGGCAAAGTAGCTAACATTGGAGGAAAAACACAACAAAGAACACGTATGGGAAAATGTACAGCGAGCCCCATCATCAAGATGTTCAGCGCATTCATTTAATGAATTAGTTATCGAAAGTTAATCAACACTCCTCCAGCCAATCATAATCGAGTATTCATCCAGGCCATGGTATAATTCGCAATAATGACTGGGTTCATTAACCCTTACCCAGAGTTAATTTCTTTGCAAATAAGAAAAATATTATGATTGGTTTGCTGGATGGGTCTGTATCATGACGATGAGGTCAGGTGACTTGTGTCTTTCGATTGCGGCGTTACCTTAGATAAGACAATAGACGCTGTTACGGTTGAAGTAAGTTTAGTGTAAGTTTATTAAAGTTTACCTGTGTGCCGTGATTGCTCATGCACCACAGGTGCAGTCTTACCCAGCCCAAGAGACTATATTGCACCATTGAAATGGTTGTATTCGGTAGCAGTTTGGACTATGGGCCTATGCGAACATGCCGATTTCAAATTTTCAAAGTTGAAATAATTTCAACTTGGAAGCGAGTCACGTTCTGGCTCCTCGGCTATCTCCATAGGATAACAACATAGTGGGTCGTGCACAGTGTCCAACCTCACCTGAATCAGGCTTTACTCAGACTCAACTTACTCATACAAGCTCTCTTCGGTAGGGTCAGGGTTGTTGTCCAAAATGCTCCTATGGTTGGGGGGGTTGTAGTGGGACTCAAAAAACGCCACTTGATCTCGCAGGTGATCAGGTACACTGAATGGATCGCTGGGGTGGAACAATGATCTAGAAATATACAAACAAAAGTGAGGGGAATGTCATTTTGCAAGGACACTACAGTATGAGATTTGTATCCCATAATTCAAGTAGCTGACATACTTAGTTTGTACTTCTCTGGTAAATTAGCATGTTCTGCTAAGAGATTTAGATTTCTGGAGAGTAAATACTTGACCTGTAATGATAAACCCTCAAATACCACAAACATGCAACATGTCCTTAAAAGTGATGGATGAACTGGTGTGTAAAAAATGGAATTAAAGTCGAACAAAAACAATGCATGTCCAGTGTGAATTAAATGACTTACAAAGTGTCCTCATCGTCATCAAAGAAGTCCTGCTCATCTCTTTGCGTGCCACCTCTCATCGCCGACAAGATAATAACAGGCTGAGAAAATAAATAAAACAAAGATGCAGGAATGGAAACACACACACACACACACACACACACACACACACACACACACACACACACACACACACACACACACACACA
>JAOPJI010000123.1:561993-579850 GCA_027122695.1 Merluccius productus | reverse complement strand
TTGAACGATGTGTTACTGAAATGTGGAGTTAGAGGTTCAAACTGTTTTTCACCGGTTTTCAGTCCAGGATTTAATGGATATAATTGGTCTATGCCCTCTGACTCCGAGTCAGATTGTGGTTCTGGTGGCTCAAACATCTTGGGCTGAACAACACCAATAATACTGCTAACTGTAGCATATTGTGCTTGTTACAGTCCTAAAACGAGATCACTGCGGTAATCATTACCATAAAATTAGCATATTGTGACACGCCCCCACAGTCCTGGAGCTGAGAGCTGA
Organism: Merluccius productus; assembly: GCA_027122695.1. NCBI lineage: Eukaryota > Metazoa > Chordata > Actinopteri > Gadiformes > Merlucciidae > Merluccius > Merluccius productus. The sequence goes on along the minus strand of JAOPJI010000123.1, from coordinate 579,571 downwards.
GCTCATTTTTTGACACCTAATTTCATGGGTGGTTAATAACCCTTTCTTCTTTAGTCTGACAAACTCAAAACACATTTATTTTGACGTTACCCGGTCTTTAAGGAGCAGGTAGGGGTAAGGGGCTTCTTGCTCTAGGGGACTACAGGCAGACTATGGACATCGGGGATCGAACCTGGTACCTTTCGGCGTGGAGTCGAACACCCTTACCACTATCCTTCCCCCTTCTGTAAGGTTCTACCTGGTGGTGGTGGTTTTGCCCTCCATCTTCTGGCTGTCCCAGACCTTGACGGTCCCGTCGTTGGAGGCGGTGGCGAAAATCGAGTGCTCGTCGGAAACGCGGATCCGGTTGACGGCGGCCCGGTGCTCGTGGAGGTGGGCCACGAGGAGACCCTTAGGGTGCCACCCTGCGCACACACACACACACACACACACTGTGTTAGTCATATTTTCATCTCTCGTGTGTTAGTTGTACTAGGAGTGTAATGCCATGTTTTAGCACTACAGGTACACTGTTGTGAATAAGCTGTGCTAGCTACCGAGCAGAGGGGGTCTGCTCTCTACTGCTAGACTATAACGTTGTGTTAGCAGCGCTAGCTACCGGGCGGAGGGGGTCTGCTCTCCCACTCAGCGCTCTCCATCATCTGCTTGGCCATGCGCTCGGCGCTGCACTGCTCACGCTTCTGCTGAACTAGCTGCTGCAGCTCCGCCTTGCAGGTGTTGAGGCGCCGCTGGTAGGTGGAGCCCCCCGGGACCGACTGGACTACGGGGGCCGCGGCCGCCACCGCACTCTTCCTGCCCTGGGACAGGGGCCCGTCTGGCACCTGAAGGGACATGCACAGACAGGCACACAAACACAGACACAGTTTTGATGACCCTGTCCTAAAGAGCAACTCTACACTAGAGCCTGCTTCCCTCTAAAGGTTGATGGGTTCTGTGGTAGAAATGCATTAAATTGACAGCTTGCGCTGATGTCACTGTTATTTGTTCACTCATGGATTCAAGGAAAACTACTACTACTACTTTGGATGTATACAACTTTCATTAGCCATCTACCAGTGGAGACGACACATTGTAAGTTAAAGATTAATTTAGGTTTACTTCAGTCATGAGTCATGTTAAATTGGTGAATAATTTAAATATGTAAATATACATTGAATATATTTTTCAACCCAAATGTTCCACTGAACCAAATCTAGGCGACCCAACAAGGACGGTTAACCTTCTCTGGGAGCCTGGGCTATCTCTCTGGTCTCAAAGCTCCGCAACGGGACAAAAAAAACACCCAGCAACTGATCTGGTTTTTACTGGGGCTGCGGTGGAGGTGAGGCAAGTGCTACTAAACCACAGACCAGACGGCACAACAACAAGCTTTACAGCCAGAGCTCTGGAATGTGCATTGGTGTGGTGTGTGTGTGTGTGTGTGTAGGTTACAGACCCACCACCACCACCACCACAAGGGGTCTAACACTGCTCATTACACACTTTCAGGTGTGTTGGTGTTTTCTTGTAGATTGGCATGATGGGGTTGTGTCATGGCGTGTGGTGCATTAATATAGTTAGAGAATAATGTTGTGTTTGTTGTGTATTTGTAATGTTACTGTAGTGTAGTGTGGTGTGTAGTATTATATTGTAATAGGGGCCTGGGAGGGTATGGTGATACCAGAACCTAGCGCAGCGTAGTGCTACCCTACGGGTCTTGGGTGAGGTGTGTTGTGGTATAGCCTAGCCTAACCTAGCATAGCACAGTGTGATCTTATGAATACCATGGGGAACTGAGTGTGGTGTAGCCTAGCGTAGCGTTACCGTAGGGACCAGGGCAGAGGCTGGCTCCTGTGATCCAAACATGCTCCTCCATTCCTCGTTCATGGTGGAGTCCTGCGGCTTCGCGTGTTTCTTGGCTGCGTGCGGGGAGGGAGGGAGGGGGGGGGGGGAGAACAATTAACCAAGATCAAGCCAAATGCCAGACCATATCCGCACCATGACACTTCCTGAGAACAGCAACCACCACTCTTCCAAAGAAAAGCCGCGGTATGCTTACAAGGAGGCGAGCAGATGCCTGAATGGCCTCCAGCAAGTTAGCAAGTCCATCGGGACATCCAAGTAGTGTTCTCGGCAGGAAGACAGGCCTTGATTTAACATTTAAACACACCCATTCGAACTGTGTTGGTTAAGTTTATTGTGGCTTTCCTTTGTTAGGGGAACATAGGGATGCCTTGGTTTGATGTTTAAACTAAACGTATTTCAACATCTTTAAATTATTTCTGATTACAAGGTATACTCAATAAATCAATATAGTTGAATGTTAGAAACTATAGAAAGGTAATTGGTAGGGAATACATGATAGTGAAGTGTTTTTGTAAGAAATGGATTAGAAGACGGTCTGTTTTCCAGGCTAAACATGTCAGTGATTAGCATTTTTGATCTCTGATAAAACATGTGTACTTGGTTAACTTACAGTGGAAACACACTGCATCAGACACACTACTACTCATTCACAAAACCAGTTTTTGCTTGCTTTCAAAGAACTGTTTTCACTGGAGACCTCAAAGTCTAGACTAGGCAAACACAAAAACAGCACAGCACAGGCCTGAGCGCTATTTAATTCTACCCTATGCGGTGGGTATTTGTATATGTGGGTATTGCTTTGCAATGCTTCACAATGTTATGTGATGCTACCCATACTATCTATGGAATACTACATGGATGGAAAGCTACACAAAGAGACATTTCATGATGAGTTCATGAGCAAATGAAAGAGAAAATGATTGTGTTCATGAGTTGAATGTTTTTTGAAGTAGAGATCATTTTCTGCGGGAGTATTCTCAGGGGTGTTATCAGACTGCTGATACATTTATGACACATTTATTATTTCATCGATTTCTAGAAAATTTGGTATTTTCCGTTCGTGAGAAACTCCCACACACATTACCTCAACTATTCCTATGACTGACTACATTTCCCAACGGCACTTTCTTACCCAAACAGCTGATCTGCAGGCACTGTACTAGTACAGTATGCAGCACAGTTGTGTTTATGCGTAGGAATATGGAAGTTCTACGGTTAAGATCAAGTAGTGCCAAAGGAAAGGGCTGTCGGCAAGGTAAAGTGGTGACAATATTCATTATATAGGGTACACTTAAACTGATCGATTTCTTTAGGTAGGCCTTTTTTAGGCGTCTGCTTCTCCAAACCGGGGACACGCCGACTGCCTTCTACTGTAGGTAATACACTGACTATAGATAAATACCTCATACAAACCCACTTCAAAAAATCGGAACTATCTGTTTAATGCCACAACATTCGAGCAGGATGGTGTAGAGGGTGTTTGACCCCCAGCCGAAAGGTTGGGTTCGAACCCCAATGTCGGCAGTCTACTTGGGCATCCTTGAGCAAGATCCCTTAACCTGCCCCCTCACCTCCTGACATGTCATGTCATTTGACATGACATCTCATTTAGTGGATGCTTTTCGGATAAAAGCATCTAATAAATGTCTTAATGGTAACGTAATTAGTTTAGTATAAACGTAGATGGAATCTGATTTGATCCTTCGGGATTCACTTGGGTTGTGCTAATGTGAAAACCAGCTAGCCAGATGTTTGTTAGCTTGCTGGCCTGCAACAGTGTAGTATTTCTCAATTAATGGGCTGCATCTAAATTGTAATGAGGCTTCCTGTAAACTTGATACTTTTTTAGGAAGCTTCCTTGTTAGGTAGCTACTTTGTGAAAGTGCTTTACGAAGTGAGGTAGCATCACGTCACTATGCAGAAAAGTAATGTTGGGCGTATGTCTATTTACTAAAGGGACTGACGTCAAAGTCAATTTTACCAGATCAAGGCCTCTAGTTACGCTCTTTCCTATGCTTTCTACTGAATTAGAAAAGTCATACACCGTCATATTACTGATATTTGCCACCTATTTAGGAAGCATCCTCGCAACTGAGACACAGTCATTGTGTCATAGATCATTATAGACCAATGCATTGTGGGAAATGATACCTGGGAAAGTGTCTGTAAGGTTGCCACCTAGTGTCATGGGTTACCTTTTTTGTCGTCGGGCTCAGCCTTAGGTTTGACTAGGTCCACCTGTCTCCCGGTGATTCCCAGCAAGGCCAGGTCGATCACCCCGGTCTGGGCCCCCTCTCCCAGGTGGCTCTGCTCCCCCACCACCGCCTTGGCCTTGTTGGACTTCAGCATGAAGTCCTTCAGAGCCAGGAGCTTGTCCTCCTCCGGCTCCGTCATCCCCTGGGGGAACCAAGCCACCCAGAGCGCAGTGAGAACACAACCACACACACACACACACACACACACACACACACACACCCGATTTGCATATGGGGTCGCAGGAGATTACTGCCGACTCATAAGCTATAGATCACATTTTCGGGGGGTGTGCATAAAAACAGCTTGCCTAATGCTACATAGCTACAAGCAAACTACTACTAATCACAGTGTGAGGGGATGTGCATACAGTACGTTCACTGGAACTTTGATGCATTACAGGCAGATGTTGGTTGGGTTGGAAGCAAATGTGCAAGAATGTTCAGACCTCACAATGATGATGACATTTTTAAATGCAGGGTACAGTTTATGGATAAATTGGTTGTTTCATGTTCCTTCTATTTTTTCCACATGGTATTTTGGGGTATTTAGTTATTGGTTTCTGAAGGACTTGTTACCAAAATGTCCATTCTGGTATCAATAATGAACTTCTTATCTTATCTTAGGAAATGTTCTAAGGTAAGAGTTTGGTGTAGTTGAGGCCAGGGCATAGGCCAGGGAGGCGAAAGCAGTTCATCATGGAAATAATCACCAGAAAAGTTCCACATGTTGCTTGTTATCATTATATCAACTTTACAAGCGTGGAGGTCTTTCTTATGCGTGTGTGGAGGTGGTGTATGGGCGCGTGCGTACGTGCATGCGTGCGTGCGTACATGCGTGCGTGCGTGCGTGTGTGTGTTTTTGTTTTGTTTGGTATTTACGTTTCTGTATTTGTGTGTTTGTCTGATAGTGAACCAGATTACAGTGTTCCTGGTGTTAAAGGTTAACAGAGCATATGGTGCCTCCTGTTGGCCTACAAGTCATCCTGCAGCTAACATCATGTTCCCAATATAGACTTAATTACACAAATCAATGTAATTCTAATTCTTATAATGCAGTATATTTTATATATATTGAATCACTTTAAACCAAAGGGAGTTACAGTGAATATAGAGTTATAGTGTTTGTTTGCTTTAAACACATTAGTATTTCTTCTATAAACTTGGACAGTAATCTGTGCCATTTTGTCATTGTTACTGAAATAATATCATCATTTAGAAAAAGCTGGTATAAAATCCTATGTTTTTGTCAGTCCCCGCCAACCAGTTTGTATACGTTCTACTCTGCTCCGAACTCAGGTGGTGTTCTTTTGATGACAGCGAAGTGCCTCTGAAAAGGCACTTCGCTGTGGAAGTGTGTGGATGTGTGGAGCTCCGTCTGGACAGCGGTTGATGTTGATGGCTGCGTTCGAGAGAGGGTTCTCGGACACACAACCTACCATCGCGGTGTGTGGCGCATGTCACATACAACATCACTCATTATGAGGCTCATACTCAACGACATGTAATAGCTTTAAAAAATTTCACAAAGTTGCCGTGAATCGCAACAATGGGAATAACACCACGTCCCCCCTCCGTCCTAGGACGCTCAGCCCAAAATGCATTTATTTAAATAACGTTCGCATTAGAGCTGAAACAGGGGGTTCCCTTACACTTTAAGGAGCGGCTAGGGGTTGTCACTGAAGGCTGCCTGCAGTGGACATTGGGGATCGAACCCAATACCTCTCTTGGCTGCAGGGAGTCGGTCACCCTAGCCATTAGTGTGTGTGTGTGTGTGTGTGTGTGTGTGTGTTCATTCATTCTGACCTGAGACAGCAGTTTCTTCAGCAACTGAGCGATGGTGGGGTCCTCCGGGATGGGGCACTCTGGGATCGATCCGGTGCGCTTCTTCTGTCTGAGCAGCAGGTGGCGGAAGAGGCTGGCAATGTCCTTGGAGCGCAGCGCGTAGTCGAAGATGGAGCGGCTCACCGGCTCCTTCAGCACGCTCAGCAGCACCAGCTCCTTGTCGATCTGGACCACAACAACAACCACCACCACAGCTCTTAACTTATCTTAGATTGCGCCGACTTCTCTTAATCTTAGCTTATGTGGCCTTTTTTAGTCAGGGGGGTTGAAGGGGGGTGAGGGTGATGCAGCTGAGGAGGAGGGTGATGAAGTTGAGGAGGAGAGTGATGAAGAGAAAGGTGGGAGGCACGAAGAGGACGCTGATGGAGACGACGGTGACGAAGAGGAGGGTGATGAAGGTGACTGACCTGTATGATGGGCTGTGTGATGAAGGGGGAGAGGTGGGGCATCAGTTTGCAGTAGACGTCGGCCACGCTTAAGCGCTGGGCAACCACGGTGATGAGGCCCACCGCCCCGTAGCGGATCCACAGGTTGGGGTGACACAGGAACGGCGCTACACCAGGACACACCGCAGAACATCAACTACAGCGCAGATATAGGACTCGATATAGACCCATTATCCGTCAAATGGAAATAATTGTCAAGAAACAAACGTACAAAGATGATCTTATCTTATACATCCATATATTATAACAAATTGAGCTAAAAAAAAAAGTTTAACACCACAAAACAATTACAAAACTGTTGGCAATGTAACAAGGAAACAGGATATGACACAACAATCCAAACCAACACATCACACGACAACAGTCACCAGCCAATGGGAACGCACCGATGTCACTGACGAACTCATAGATGTGGGGTTTCTGCAGCAGGCCCAGCTGGCACATGCAGGTGAGGGCGTTCAGGGCCTTGTAGATGACAAACTCCTCCGCGTCACTCAGACCCTGCTGGAGAAGGGGCTTCAGGATGGATGAGCTCTGCCATCCCACGTACGCCGCCACACCTAGACACACAGTCACGTGCACGCACAGAAGAAATATTATCAGTAGACAGACAGACAGACAGAGAGAGGGAGAAAAAAAGAGAGGCGAAGGGAGGATCTGTCCGCTCTTGTGTGAGTGTATTTTTTTCTCTTTTTACTAGCGGATACTTCCCCTGTCATTTTTATGTGTGCCCACCTAATGCTGAGGAAATCCTAACTTCTCTATCGCTATACAATCTATATGCACACATAACGCACACAGAATTCCCGGGGGAAATTTGCTATCTTCACTGCCTACCCGCTTGCTCGTCTGCTGCTTAACCACCTGCCTGCCTGCTTGCCTATCTGCCTGCTTGCTTGCTTTCCTGCTGTATCACCTGGATCATCAAGGTACTGTATATTATTAAAGAAAAGTGTGTCAAAGACCCCAGTGTCCCAAGACCCAAGACCTTAACCTCCCAAGAGTTGATGTTCCAAATCTCTGTGTTTAACAACATGAAGCAGTACTCACTTACATTATTATATTACACTTGACAGTTCCCCTTTAACTGAAATGAGCTAAATAGCTTGAACCAGAGCTGACTGTCGTCTCCAGATTTTCATTGTAGAAAAATGTGTTTACACTTCAATGTGAGGTACCAAAAACTATTGAACATTTTACCCCGGGCCCCAACCCCACCACCGCCACCACTATACGGAGCCCACTGACCCACGATGCTGTCGAAGAAGCCCCCCCGCAGGTGCCAGTCGTTCTTGTCATTGAGGAAGGTGATCATGTGGGAGAGCAGCACGTCGTTGGCCTTCTGGCGGCCGAAGAAGACGCAGAGGCGTGTGATGCCGTTCTCCATCAGCGACTGCTTCACAATGTTCTCAGAGTCGCTGAGCACCGTCACCACCTTCTGCTGCACCATCTCGTGGAGAGCCTGCAGCTCTGGGGGGGGGGGGGAGAGATATATATTGAAAGGGTTAGCCCCAGTCAAGCTTGTGTGTCTCGGCTGCATCTTGATCAATCAAGACCAATGGGACAGAAAGTGAGCGAGTGCTGCCGTACCAGAGTCATAGTTCTCATTGGGGTGGAGTGCCTCCTCTGCCTCTTCGCCGTTGGCGCCGCCTCCCTCCGGCACTACCTGGTTCTCCTGCACCAGCTCCAGGAAGCGCAGCGCCGTCTCCGCCAGGTGGGCGATGTTCTCTGAACACAAAGGAAGTCAAGGAAACAGCCAGGCAAACACACAGGAAGTCAAGGAAACAGCCAGTCAAACACAGGATGTCAAACAAAAAGCGAGTTATCACATAACATTGTTGCGGTTGTATTCCGGCAGAGGGCCGGGGGGGGGGGGGGGGGGTTGTACCAGCGTTGGCCACCCTGACAACCGGGGCCTCGTCCTGGGCCAGGTGGGCGATGCCGGGCAGGATGTACTCGGGGTAGATGTTGACGTCGTTGCGCGGCACCTCCTTCACCAGCGCCAGTACCTTGGCCAGCGTACGCACGGCCTGCGCCCGCACACGCGGCGCACCGTCGCCACAGAAGTGCAGCAGGTAGGGCGTGATGCGGTCTAGGAGGACATCCACAGCCAGCCGCGGCGCCAGGTGCAGCACCAGCTCCAGCGCGGCCAGCTTGGCGTCACAGGAGCGCAGCGTCTGCAGACAGGAGGTGATGACGGACACCAGGACTGTCAGCCCCTGCTCCTCACGGGGGCTCACCTCCACACTGCCCTCCTCCTGGCACATCTTCTCACTGGACACAGAGGAGGAGGAGCTCCCTGAGAATACACACACACATGCACAGAGAACATCAGAATACAAGCACACCCACACACACACCAATAGACCTGAGACACATGCACCCTTGCAACCCATAGGAAATGCAAGTTGTCACACACACACCCACACATAAACCTGACACTCCCTCTCTCTCCCTAGGTGGTGTTTGAGGGATCATCAGACCTCCTCTCAGGTTCAGCAGGATGTTGTCCAGGTCCTTGCGGATGACCAGGATGCGCTCGTCGGCCGACTGAAAGGTCTCCTTAGCGAACTGGGCCATGTAAGGCTGCAGGAAGCTGTAGAAGATGTCGGGGAAGGCCCTCCCTCGCTGCTGCTTCAGGTACTCCTCCGCTGTCTGTCGCTTGTCCGGCTCCCGCTGGATCATCTGCATCACCTGGGGGGGGGGGGGGGCAGCTCTGTAAAAAGACCATCCTCAAATGGCTGCTAAACTTCAGATTCCGTGGCCTACGCACATTGGAATCTGAAGCCATTGCTGTTTGAACGCATCATCCAACCTGTGTACCTAGAATAGTGACATTTTATGGACTATGGAATGGATAGACAGTTTCAGTTACTACGGTAACAGTAGTATTGCGGTGACAGATATTAACAGTCTGACCATTACAACTACGGTAACCGTCAAACAGTTAAGATCTGGTTGTTTGTAGTTTGACAGTTTGTGGTTTTACTACACTGTAGTACCGTAGTAACAGTTACTGTACTAGAGTAACCATCTCCACAGTCACTATGCTAACTGTTCTATCTATATCTGGTTGTCATGGTAATACTCCAGCTGGAAGGCAGATGGACGGTTGTTTCTACCAGCTCTCGGATGCTGTGGTCCTCTATCTTCATGAGCACGTGTTCAGTCTGGAATTGTCCTTTCCGGTATGCCAGCAGCTGGGAGAGGTCGAACAGCGGCACGCCCTCTGTGAACAGCTCGGCTATCACACAGCCTGGAGGGAACAGGGTGCATTATGGGTAGAGACAGAGTAAAGGACATGGACATTTTGTGTCCTGAAATTGTGTCCTGACATTTTGTGTCCTGAAAATATACTTCAAATCGAAACATTTTGAACAATGATATCCTTAAAGACTCCTGCAGGTACATCAGGGATAGGCTCCATCTATAACAACCTTGTTTATAATCTATACATGATGAGTTTGGAATTTACCTGTGCGTCAGCTACAGGTATTCACATTCAAACAACTAGTCACAGGAGGGCGAATGCATTTCTGTTTTTGCTTGGTTTCATTTTTTGTTGTAATGACTTCACTTTTATCTGAAGCAATTTACAGTGAAGTAGACAAATACAGGGAAATAAGGTGCTTTTGGATGACAGGACAGCCTATGGGGGGATTATTTAGTAATTTAGTCTGACTCATTAATTAGCGGACAGTTTTCTGTCCTTACTGAGCCAGTAGATGGGAGCACGGTGGCGACTTTCCGGTTACCTGCAGAGAAGATGTCCATGGCTTGCCTGAGGTCCCCGCGGCTGCGCTGGTTGTTGTTGGTCAGGTCCACCAGCGGCGTGTTCTGGTCGTTCTCCGCCGTGAACATGCTGCCGTCCACGAAGCGCTCGGGGGCGATGTAGCACGTCCGCCGCCGCGACGTGTCGAAGAAGTAGTTGAAGTCGGCAGGGTTGTCCTCGGGCAGGTAGGTGGGCTTGAAGCTGGCGAAGTCCGTCAGCAGCACCCAATTCCAGCTGGTCACCATGACATTCTCCGTCTTGATGTCACCGTGGCGGACGCCGGCCTTGTGCGCCTGGTCCACCGCCGTGAGGATCTGGAACGCCAGCCAGCGCTTCTCCACGCCGTTGAGGAACGGCCGCGTGCTGATGCGGTCGTACAGGTTGTCGCGGACGTACTGTCGGAAAAGGATGGCGGCCTTCTCCGTCAGCGAGTTCTTCTGGAAAGGCAGGCAGTTCTGGCAGGAGTGGAGTCGGATCTTCAGCTCCTCCAGCTCCTGTTTGTAGCTGGTCAGGGGCAGGGACGGGTCCTGGATGGCGAAGACTTTCACCACCACCAGCCCTTCTCTGTGCTTGGCGCGGGCCACCTTGAAGAAGCGGGTGCTGCCCAGACTCTTGTCGTATTCATGGTCGTGGATGTCGGAGAAGTAGCTGTCCACGGCCAGGATCTGGGAGGGCGCTATCCCCGCCAGCTGGTTCCCCATCGCTAGCCTCGCTCCAAACTGCGGATACACGCAGACACCGCTGGGTTCAACGTGAATTGCGTGAATTGAACGATCAGCGTTCATTTAAGTATGGTGCAAAAAAACAACAACAGAGACAATGCAGGGCGGAGGAAATAGGCGACCGTTACATTCAGCATGGCAGTCACATGACAGCGCTCATAGAAATTAATGACAATGCTAATTTAGCTCAGAGCTCACCATTGGGACAATATAATCTGTAGCAGGACTTTTTTAAAGCCGTTAAAACCATGATGATGAATACGTGCTGAAGTGTGACGTTACCAGGCGATGCTGCTGTAGATTGTTGTTGTTGTTGTTGTTGTTGTTGTTGTTGTTGTTGTTGTTGACACTCTTGCTAGCGAGCCGATGACTCGGTAGATGATACCGGATAACGGCGGAGAAATGTGCAAACTGTGATCATTTCATACGACAAAAATGTATCTTCTAAATGCTGTAGGGTTGTCTGAGTGTCATTCTATACGAAGCGTTGCATCGCATTAAAAGACACAGTTAATTATAATATATGTGCTCAGACTAGCTGCTAGAGCATGAGTTGTTGTTGTGATTCTTCTTCTTCTTCTTCTTCTTCTTCTACTACTACTACTACTGCTACTTCTTCTTCTTCTTCTTCCGCCTCCTCTTCTTCTTCTACTTCTTCTTCTTCTTCTTCTTCTTCTTCTTCTTCTTCTTCTTCTTCCGCCTCCTCTTCTTCTTCTCTTGTTTTTATTGGCGTGTATCTTGTCGGCGCATTACTGCCACCAACTGGCCTGGAATGGGGATCCTAAGATTGAAACTACAAAAGAAATACATTCAAATAATATAATTATATGTATATATTTGCCTTAATGATGCAAACATCTTTCCTCGTTCTGTTGAGTGCCTTTTCCGTGGCAGCAATACGTGCTTCTTCTACTGTAGCTTATCTTTTTGCATTGCAGTGTTTGCATGTTCCTGTTGTGTGTTTTCCAATTTTATGTAATTGTTGTGTTATGAGTGTGATTGAGCCCTGTAGCCTATGTATCCTATTCCTCTGCTTATAAGACTTTCTTCTTTATGACTCCCCCCATTCCTTCCAGCACCAACAGGATTTGGGATTTTCTAGATGTCTGCCTGGTCAAAGTTGTAACTGGGGCTACCCCAGTTACAACTTTGACCGGCTACACTGACATACCTTTGCAGTAATTCTTGCTTTTTTATCTTTACTTCATTTTATTTATTTTTTCATTTTCATGCTATTTATTTCACAACAATTGGGTAATAAAAAAACGTCAAACATGATGTCAAGAGTTCAACATCAAAGCGGATAACAAATCGTTAACAAACATGAATAGATAACCTGCTGCTGAGACATACAGCTCATGCTTTATTCCCTCAGTGACGGAGATAACGACAGTTAATGGCAGCCTTAGGCTATGTATTTAGTATTTCCAATTACAAATTACGTTTACATTTTAATGAAATACATTTGCTCACACAAGGAAATGTGTTGGGTTATTTATTGTGATACAATCATGTATTTGTATTTGTATTTTAGATACATTTCGCCCATCTCTGTCCATCACTCTGATCAGTGATGGACAGGAGTATTCGCATTACATGTGTCTGGCTATAGTGATGCACCGCGGCGACGGTTCATAACATTGAACATAACATCACGTTGACTCATATCTCTCGTCGTTATTCTGACAACCTGTCCGATTGGGAACCAGCAGGAATGCTATGGCAACGCGATACCAAAAAAACCCCCCACGTGACTCCGCCCCCTTGCGCGAGAGAACCAGCGTCCGTCAGAGGCGCGCGACGACAGTAGTGGGATTCCGCGGCGGAAGATGCTGAAGACACGGGAGCTGTTGGTGAGTTCCCACGGCGAGCTCAGCCTTTCACGGCTTTCACACGGCTGCTAGCACACGGCTCGCCGCTCGGGGAAAACACCGTTATTACTCCCGGTATCGGCGGGTATCCGAATCGCCCCTTACACTTGTTAAATACACCTGCTGCTCGGTAAACTACCTAACTACACAGCGGCGTGAATTCGCCGTAGGTTACTGTGCTGGCTAATGTTGCTAGCTTAGTTAGCTTTCTGGTCTGGGGCTGGTCATCTGGAGAGGCGAGTCGCCGACCCCCCGGTGTTGACAACCCTGGATGTAGCTCATGAGGCAATGTCGTTGTTTTCTACTTTGACTGTTGACAACGTACAGCTTACTTTCACGCCATCCGTTCGTAGCTGGTTGGTTTACTAGCTAGTATCCAGCTGACAATGATGTTAACGTTGGTTCGGTTTCGTTTTCGGACTGTGATTTCCCTATGCTGTAACGTTAGTACCTAACTCCTTGTTGAAAACAATTTCGATTTGTACTTGCAGCCAGTAGCCATGTACATAGTATATTTGCATTGCAGAAACCCATTTCTATCATATTGACATTAACCGTGTAATAGGCTTCTGTAATCTATGCCATGCATTGTGAGGTTATTGCTTTGACAGTATTTTACAGTTAGTACGTGTTATATAGTTTGCCCCTCGGAATGTGAAATGGATGGATAGTGGTGCCGTTTTGACACACCACATGCTCGGTCAACTTGATGGTGGAGACTGGATGTTAATGATGGATGGTTGAAAGTGGGTTGTCAGTTTGATAACATGATGTATTATTTGCGAAACATCTTCAGCCTCCATGTGACTTCAAGAACCTTGTTGTTTGATATTCGTATAGAGGAAAGGCATTCAGAATGATCTATTTAGTATTTCTGCTCACTGTTTCAGACTTAAATCGTAGAGGAAGAGCATCACAATATTACCTGTCCTGTTGGGTTTTGCATATACGTGATGAAAAATTATGTTTTTTAGGCCAGCAGCAAAATGTGTGGCATTTCACAACCTTAAGGAGGGTCACATAATGGGGATGACATGAGAAAGAGCTTGAACAAAGGCTGCATTCCAAAAGGATAATAACCCCCTTTCTAAGCTTTGGTTTAGTTCAAAGTAAGGGAAAGATCTCAGTCTAACGATGGAATGTTAAAGATCACGGTAAGCGTGCCACAGATATTGAGCGTCGTTTTCTGTAAAATGTCCAGCGTAATCGGTAATACCAGTGTCACAAGTGTATTAACCGGTGGGAAAATGTCCACACCGTGGCATCCCTAATAAGCATGCCAGGCCAGTAGGTGGCAATACAACTTTATGTCACCACAGAAGAATATTAGGGGCATGTGCATTGATGGCTTTCTTCTTGAGTGGCGATTACAATGCAGCACAGTGGTGTAATGATAAAGGTTGACTTGTTTACAAGTAATTAAATCTAACACGTAAACACACTGGTAGTCCGCCATTGTTTGTAGGTTTCTGATGCTCAATGTGTGAAGCAACAATTGCCATGTGAAAATTGAGGTCATGATATCATCGTTTACACGTCAACACTGAAAACAGAGTTTGGGTGAGCGAACCCTGGAAGGAGTTTTCCAAAAGGTCAGTTTTAGTAGAATAACTAATGGGACACGGCCACCCAGGCTGTGATCCTTATTGTGATTATGTTATCTGCTTTTAGCTGTGATTATTGCATACTGATTACATTGTCTGTGACTGCATTATAATCCCATGATGCATGTGATCGTATTGAAACTGATTGTGGCTGTGATCTGTTATTGTTTGTATCCATCTGACTGTCTTGGCCTCAGACCACACTCATAAACAGCAGCCAGTCTGGTCTACAATTGAAATGGTCTACCCCCAAATGACTCGTTTGGGTCAAGTTGGATACAAACTTTAATGTTAACAGATCTCATCCAAAATCAATATCAATACAATCACTCACAAGATCAGATTATAATGCAGTCACACCCAAGGTGAACTGTATACAATAAGCACAACTAAAATCAGATTATAACACAATCACAGACCTGAATAATTGCATGCAAGCACAAATCAAAATATCGTGCCACGAAATATTGCAAAATGAAAACGTGATGATATGCATCGGGGAGCTTAAAAAATGCATCGCGAAATACACATGGCTAATTTACTTAACATTGATCTCGATAAACAGGTAACTGCATATGAATGCAGAATCTGTAGGCAAAGGGACAAGATTTTGGCCTCGGAAGCGTTCTGGTTTCCGTTTGTAGAGTAGTATTGACCAATCACGTTTGAGCGGGCTTTGGTCGCATCCGGGTAAACGGTCTGCGTGGAGAGCAAAAGAGGCAAAACGCATCGGCCGAAATGTAATCTGGGAACCCATCGGTTATCATCTGATGACGTTTTAGCTTTTTATGAGCTATTGTGAAAAGGCTACTTGTGAAACAATCCGGACACCGTCTCAACTCTTAACATGTTTCAGCTTGCTAATTGGACTGTAAACGACGACCGGCAGACGAAAGAGGAAGTCTTGGCCCGGATATCAGCTGGCCAGACCAGAAGCCCAGAAATATTGGCCATTCCCCCCAGAGGCTAAATCGTCGTCAGACGGTAGCCGATTGACTTCACATAACCACATTTTCGTCATACCGTTTGTGCATATCATTAGTCATTAGTGTATCGTCACACCCTGAGCTGTGACTGTTCCTGTCCTGCTTTTTTAGGGTGGAAACGAACAGTTACTAAAGAATATGGCTCGTGGCATACGTTTTCTTCCTGTTAAACAAGTGGTTCCATCCGAAATCTCGTGAGTACATTTCATACAAAGTATTTCAAACTTTATTCACCTATGGAAAAAATATTTGTCTCAAGCACATTTCATTAGACACACAATCAGGATTCAGTTTAGCTTTGTTGGAAAGACTCATTGGACCTAATAGTCTGTTATCATATCACTGCTGGGTTTTAGTGGTCTGTAAAAGTTGGGTTTCCATGGCGATAATCTGACCTATCTTGCTGGTTACTGTGTAAAGTGATATTGGTGATGGGGGTGGAGTTGGCATGTGAGCTGTTGATTTTAATGCTCACAGACAGGCAAGACTGAATGTCTTGGTTGACAGAGAGGGCTGTGTTTGCTCTTAATGTTTATCCACCAAAGCTAGATTGGCTGCTGTGTGGTCTTTGTTCGCTCTCTTTCTCTCTGTGTCTGTCTGTTGCTCTGTCTGTCTGTCTATTGCTCTGCCTGGCTGTCTGTTGTTTTGCTTCTCTGTCGTTTAGTCCGTCTTTGTCGTACTGTGTCTCTCGCTCTTTCAGTCTCTCTCTCCTCTATTGCTCTGGCTGTTGGTCTCTCTCTCTCTCTCTCTCTCTCTCTCTCTCAGCGCTGCTCTCCTATTGGTCCAGACACAGCGGTGTGATGTTGACCACCGGGTTCAGTGTTGAGGTTGGAGGAGGAGGGCTGTGTGTTTGGGGGGTTAGTCGGTTAGTCAGACCAAAATATTTTAAATGGCTATAAGCATGGGTTCTAATCAGGGCTCTAAACAAGTTAGGTGACAAGTTAGGTGAAGCTCTACTTCACTTTACAGCTTATTGTAGTGAAATACTTTGAACATGCATACATATTTAATCCTGTCAGGGTTTACAGTTGTTGCAGTAACACCACGGTGGAACACACTAGTTGGGAGATGGACATGGCCTTGTCTGTGTTTACATTTTCAAATCGTATCAACATTTCCCATTTCTTATTTCATTTGGATTCATAGTTTAATACATTTCTGTAGTGGAGCATCAACTACTTCAATGATGTCGTCATGCATCGCTATTGTCGACGTGGCCTGATGTACTGTATTGCTGTACCGGTTACACTGGTTACACTGGACCTGCAAGTTATGCCAGGCAGGCACATTTCCTGCCAGATGGGCAGGGCATGGTACACACACTTTAATTTCAGACACTGTGGAAGCCTTCGCACTTGCGCCCCCCCCCCCCCCTCCCGCCCCCCCCCCCCCCAAAGGAGTCCAGAGTCACTGGATCCATCTCTAAGCTCTGGTTGTTCTTAATCACCCAGAATCCACTCAGCCGCTTTCACCTGCTCAGGATCACGCTATTAACAGCGTCCTCCCCCCCAGACAGGGCACAGAGAAGCCACCTTCTTTCCCATTGTACCCTCCCCTGCGCGCCAGAGCTCCAGTTGAAGGCTACCCCATGGGTGAATACCACTTCAGCTATGGATCCCTAACAAGAGTGACACTGTAGCCTAGGGAAACTGGAGGACCATGGGGAAAGACAACTTCAGATGAGGCAAAAGGAGATTAAAGAAGGGACTTGGCACTCAGCTGAGTAGGGCAGGAGTCCTCTAGTTCTACCTGATAAAAGGCTGAAAGGCTTCGTCTTCATATCACCCTGTGTGTGGATTAGCTAGAGTGTGATGCGATGCATTTATATCACACTGTGTGAGTGAGAGTGTTGTCCATTCAATTGACTACACAATGGGTTCGCTAGAGTGCTATGTCTTCATATCACCCTGTGCATATGTTTTGCTAGCTGAGGCTGTTAATTTAATCCGGTAAACAGGTTGAGGGGTGCAATTGGATACTCAGAACTGCTTTTACCTTGTATTCAAACTCCCTGCTTTTTAAAAAGCATATTGGAGTGACATTTGTTTCTCAAACAAAAGCATTCATTGAGTTCCTGTAGCCTATATATCACCAGCGGGCAAATATAAAATAAACCACACCCAGACAAGTGTGGTTTACCACTGTTCATTCTGCCTCGGACACAGTAAGGAGTTAGTAGCGATACGTAGAGGGCTGTATTGGTTTTCCACACTGGACTAACATACAGTCAACTGT
>JAOPJI010000123.1:526467-537634 GCA_027122695.1 Merluccius productus | reverse complement strand
ACACAGGATTTTAATTTCAAAGCGATGGTTTTTCGTTTATGTTTGATTCGGAAGAAATCTTTATTTTGAGTATTATTTCGTGGCAGTTTGGAAACCTTATTGTTTTTGACGGAATAAACCATTGTGATATTAAGACCACCGAATGGCGTCCAAGAACTGATTCATAAGGAGACAGTACATAGTTAAAATCCTATCTGCATTGGAGAACCCCTGGAAGACGACGCAAGGTTAAAAGCTGGCTTGCACGTTGGAAAGCTGCCTAAAAGAAGACGTTAAAACCCGATCCTGCATCGTAAACACTGGAAGAAGAAGGCCCGTTAAAACCTGCTTCACCCTGGAAGAAGAGAGAAAAAACATCGTTAACTCTGGAAGAAGAAGGCAAGTTAAAACCATCATCTGTACATTATTTGGAGAAAACAAAGAAACATTGAGGAAGAAGAATTAAGACGACGAAAGAAACAAGAAAGAGGTTGAAATCCTGCCTCGAAACAGAAGAAAAGCTGCGTAAAAAGGTAACCCTATAAGCAATAAAAGCGTGAAGAAAAGAAATCGCCGTTGGAAGTGGAACATCGCCTGTCAAGCAAGAAGCAAGCTCAAGTTGGAAAGTAGGCTGATTGGAAAATAACACCTGCGGGACCCGCCGGTGCTGAGCTGGACATCGCTGTGGCTGCGGGTGTCCGGAGCTGCGCGTTTATGGAATACCTGTTTCAACCCGCGGATTGCATGTGGATACCTGAAGACAATTAATGCTTGTGGATTGACTGGACCCGTGCTTCGTGACCCAAACTCCTGGTCCGTGAGTACGAACTGTTCCTCATCAGGGCCGCCGTGCTCAGTGTTGAACTTACTCATACTTACCTGTCAAGGGCCGCTGTGCCCAGGTTTGAACTCGAGCCGCCGCGCTCGCTTAGAGAGAACTGAACTCTTTAGTTTGGCCAATTGTATTGCATTGCATTGCATGTATAACATTTACCGTGAACGTTAAAGATAACACTCTTTTGTTTAAGACCTTTTTTAGTTAGGTTTAAATAATGGCAGACGAGCTACGGGAAGAAGAGCTGGCTGATGAAAGGGAATTATATAAGTTAATAAAATCGCGCAGAGGGAAGCTTGGCGTTCTTACACGTAAACGCAATGAAATTAATAGTTATATTGAATCAGGCCAAGAAAAAGCCTTTGTTGAGAAGCAACTTCGGGCATTCGACCAGTTCTTCCTTGAGTTTGGCGATATACACGCATCAGTGCAGCGTTTGATGACAGACGCATTTGATCAAGAGGCAGATCAAAAGGACTGGTATGAACCAAAATACCAGCATTTTAAAGAATTCATTGATGGAGTTGTGAAATGGATCCGGGGCGAGGAGGAGGAGAAATTAAACGAGGATGTTAGGCCCCAGGACAGCGTGTCCCAAGCAGCGCAGAGCGTTAAAACCACAAGCCATGTCAGTCGCGCGTCTCGGGCTTCAAGCACGCACCTAAGGGTAAAGGCCGAAGCGGAATGCGCCGCTCAAAGGGCAAAGGCAGATGCATTAAATAGAAAAAACGAACTTGACGTGGAGGAGGCTACTTTAATGGCTAGATGTAGGGCAGAGTTTCAGGCACGGAGGGAAAACCTTGCACAAGAGGCAGAGCTCGCTGCAGCCGAGGCAAAACTGAGGGTTTATAGAGATGCCGAAGAACAAGGCTCATTATCTGGCTTACAAAAATTCGGCACGCCAACTGAATACAACATTCCGGCAACAGTGCAAAGAGCGAAGAGAGTGCAAATTACACCCCAAAGCGAAATTGGACAACATAATGCACAAATAGGCCCTGCCCAAATAGCCAACGTTGCAAAAGCAAATGCCAATGTTAATGACGTCACTGAAGTGTTGAAACGGCACACAGAAATCACTTCGCTGCTGGTTAAACAGCAGGCACTCTCCCTATTACCAGGCAGAGAAATCCAAGTGTTTGATGGTGACCCATTGCAATATCGCACATTCATTAAAGCGTTTGAGCAGTTTGTAGAACGAAAGACAGATAATATGGATGACCGTTTATATTACCTGCAACAATACACAAAGGGTGAGCCCCGAAGCCTTGTTTCCAGTTTTCTGCACATGGACCCCAACACAGCATATAATGAGGCCAAGCAACAGCTTGAATACAATTTTGGAAATGGGTATACAATCGCAACAGCCTATATGAATAAGGCTTTAAACTGGCCCATCATTAAGCCAGAAAATGGCAAAGATCTGCGATCATATGCATTGTTTTTACGTAGTTGTCACAACACTATGTCTGACATTGAAAGTTTAAAGGAGCTTGAAAATTCTAGTAATTTAAGGCTCATAGTGTCAAAACTTCCATTTAAGCTACGGGATAAATGGCGCGGCATTGTGTGCAGCATGGAGGAAAAGAAGAAACCCAGAGCAACTTTCAAAGACTTGGTAGAGTTCATAGAGAGGCAAGCCAGGGTATTGCTTGACCCCGTCTTTGGTGATATCCAAAGCCCCACCGATGCCAAAGTAGCACCAAAATACCAGCTACTAAGAAAGGTCAAACCTAGTGGCAGCTCTAGCTTTGCTACCACAGTCACTCCCGTGTCTGCACCTGTAACCACAGGAAATTACCTGCTGTCAGCTCGTAAACAAAACCCACCTGCCAATGTCAACTCATGCATATTTTGCAAACACAATCACAAACTGGAAAACTGTGACACATTTAAGATCAAGGCCAATGCAGAGAAAATACAGTACCTGAAGGCCCAGGGAATGTGCTTTGGTTGCCTTACGAGGGGCCATATGGGCAAAACCTGCAAAAACAGAATGACGTGTGAAACCTGCTCTTTGCCACATCCAACAGTCCTGCACATCCCTACTGTAAAAGATAGTAGCAAGGCTAAAACTAAAAGCACCAGTCTGAGTAACGCCATGGTGTCTGTGAATGACAGTGACCCAGCGGGAGCTGGTGCATCAGATCAATGCACACTCTCAATAGTGCCTGTGAAAGTGAAAATGTCAGGTAGCAACAGAGTCATAGCTACACATGCATTCCTGGATCCTGGTAGCTCCGCTACATTTTGCACAGATTCACTGAAGAACAAAATGAACATTCCTGGCAAAAACATAACAATCATGCTCTGCACAATGGGGCAGGAAAAAAGAGTAAACAGTAGTGTAGTGTCTGGTCTTGAGGTAAGCAACATGGAGGAAGTGGAGTACCACAAGCTGCCACCAGTCTACACTCAATCTCACTTACCTGTCTCAAAACGCCACATACCAAGACAAAAATCCCTGGAAAAATGGCCGTACTTGCATGAAGTGAAAATTCCACATTTGGATGCCAACATTGAGCTGCTAATAGGCACCAATGCTGCAAACCTTATGGAACCCTGGGAGGTTATAAACAGTAGAGGTAGTGGGCCGTACGCTGTTAGAACACCTCTGGGGTGGGTCGTCAATGGGCTCATGCAAGAAGCAACTTGTGAAGGGCAAGGAAGTCACTCGTGCATTACAGCCAATCGCATATCCATAAGGGATGTGAATGACCTGTTGATAAAGCAGTATCATCAGGATTTCCCAGAACTGGCAGCTGAGGAAAAAACAGAAATGTCAATTGAAGACAATCGCTTTATGTCAATAATGGGAAAATCAAAGGAAATTAGAAATGGTCATTATTACTTACCTCTGCCATTCAAAGAGAATGACGTAATGATGCCAAACAACTACAAACAGGCCCATCAGCGAGTTATGTCCCTGAAAAGAAAATTTGAAAAGAATGAACAGTATCACTCAGAATACACAGCATTCTTAGATGGAATGCTAGAAAAGAACCATGCCGAGGTGGTCCCACCCAGTGAACTAGCACCCCCTAGTGGTAAAGTGTGGTACATCCCGCACCATGCCGTGCATCACCCAAAGAAAGGCACTCTAAGGGTAGTGTTTGACTGTTCAGCATCCTTCCAGGGAAATTCCTTGAATGACAAGCTGATCCAAGGCCCAAACCTGACTGGTAACCTGGTAGGCGTTCTGTTACGCTTTCGACAAGAGGAAATTGCCCTTATGGCAGACATAGAAAGCATGTTTCACCAGGTGAGAGTGATGGAGAATCATGTAAACTTTCTGCGATTCCTATGGTGGCCAAATGGCGACCTGAGCCAACCATTAAAGGAACACAGAATGACAGTGCATCTGTTTGGCGCATCATCTTCACCCAGCTGTGCATCCTTTGCGCTCAGACAATGCGCAGAAGATTTCAAGGAACTCTTTATGCCTGAAACAGTCGAAACAATCAAGTCCAACTACTATGTAGATGACTGCTTAAAATCAGTGCCTACAGAGGCTGATGCTGTGAAACTGTGCAAAGAGCTTGAAGCAGCTTGCTTGATGGGAGGCTTTCGACTGCATAAATGGATAAGTAACAGCAGAGCAGTCCTGACATCCATTCCGCAGGCAGACAGAGCAAAAGAGGTTAAAGACCTGGACTTAGAGTCCAGTGAGCTGCCAACAGAGAGAACTCTTGGCATACAGTGGCAAATTCAGAGTGACCAACTCACCTTCTCAGTCAGCCTGAAAAATCAGCCATTTACTCGCAGGGGAATACTCTCAATTATCTCTTCAGTGTACGACCCTCTTGGATTCATCTGCCCATTTACACTCACTGCGAAAAACATTCTGCAGGGTCTTTGCAAGCATAACTATGCCTGGGACAAAGACTTACCAGACCACTACATACATCAGTGGCAAGAGTGGATGAGTGGACTATGCTCTATTGGAGAGCTCAAAGTTGACCGGTGCATTAAGCCCAAGAACTTTGGCGCAATAACATCTGCCCAGCTTCATCACTTTAGTGACGCTTCAGAAAGTGGCTACGGCTGTGTCACATACCTCCGCCTCACTAATGCAAGAGATGACGTGCACGTCTCATTCATTATGGGCAAATCACGAGTTGCACCTTTAAAACAAACCACAATGCCAAGAATGGAACTCACTGCGGCAGTCCTCGCAGTACGGATGGACACGTTCCTCAGACACGAACTGCAACTGCAACTAGAAATTTCCATATTCTGGACTGACAGTACATCAACATTGAAGTACATTCAGAATGAGAACAAAAGGTTCAAAACATTCGTGGCCAACAGAGTAAACACAATCAGAGAGATGACAAGCATCAATCAATGGAGATACATCAACACAAAGCAGAATCCAGCAGATTGCGCATCTCGTGGTCTCAAGGCCAGCGTACTCCTGAACTCAAACACTTGGCTTAATGGTCCAGCATTTCTGAAAAGCCAAGAATCTGAATGGCCTAAGTCTGAACGTATGACACAGCCTCAAGAGGAACATGACATGGAAGTGAAGAAGGATGTCGTAATGATGAACATACTGGTGAAGGAGCACCAAAATCCTACACATGCATTCATTCACTATTACTCAAATTGGAACAAACTTACCAGAGCAGTCGCATGGCTACTGAAACTGAAAGACCTGTTGTTGAGCCTAAGTCGTCAGAGAAAGGAAATACTTACCAAACTTACCGGGACGAATCCCACACCTGAAAGAAAAGACTTGTTGGAAAGAAAAATGAAAGCAGTGAAAAAATGCATGACCACACAACCTGTGACATTGAATGACCTTAAAGGAGCAGAGAATGCAATCATTCAGTACACCCAACTGGAAGCATTTCCTGAGGAAATGGAGACCCTGCAAAAGAAAAATGCACACCTAAGCCGGCAGAGCCACATTCGTATGCTTGACCCAATACTGCAAAGTGGACTAATGCTTACAGGAGGAAGGCTGAGCAGAATGTCCTTGCCAGAGAGCCAGAAACATCCTGTCATCCTCCCAAAGGACCACCATGTGTCCAAAGTGTTACTAAGACACATTCATGAGCGACTAGGACACTGTGGAAGGAACCACATGTTGGCCACATTAAGAAAACAGTACTGGATACCAGCAGCAAACGCTCTGGCCAGAAAAATCAGATCAGAATGTGTGTTCTGTAGAAGGCAACACGGCCGCTTAGGTGAGCAAAAGATGGCAGACCTGCCAAGAGAGAGGGTGACTCCTGATTTGCCACCCTTTACGTACGTTGGAACAGATTACTTCGGCCCAATAATAGTGAAAAGGGGACGTAGCGAAGTTAAAAGATATGGTGTTATATTCACGTGCCTCACAACCAGAGCAGTGCACTTAGAAGTGGCCAGTTCACTCGACACCGACTCATGCATTAATGCAATCCGTAGGTTTGTGAGCAGAAGAGGTCAAGTACAGCAGATCAGATCAGATAATGGAACAAATCTCATTTCAGCTGACCGGGAGCTTAGGAATGCCATAAAGGAATGGAACCAAAGCCACAAATTACAAGTTGCTCTACAACAGAAGGGCATAGAATGGATCTGCAATCCACCTGCCGCCTCACATTATGGAGGGGTTTGGGAAAGATTAATAAAACAAGTGAAGCAAACACTTCTGGCCTTAACCAAAGCCCAACCACTGGATGATGAATCACTTCATACTTTCCTCTGTGAAGTAGAGGCAATCATTAATAGTCGCCCACTTACCACCATCTCAGACAGTCCAAATGACCTTGAACCCTTAACCCCCAACCACCTTTTACTCCTCAAAGGTCAGCCCACACTATCACCTGGGGTGTTTCAGAAATCAGACACATACAGTAAGCGTAGGTGGAAACAAGTACAATACTTGGCTGATACATTCTGGAAGCGGTGGGTTAGGGAATATCTTCCAACCTTACAGGAAAGGCAGAAATGGCTAAGAACGAAACGCAACTACATGAGTGGGGACATTGTGGTAATTGCTGACCCTACTGCCCCTAGGGCATCTTGGATGTTGGGGAGGGTTATAGACACTAAGAAGGATGCAAAGGGGGTGGTTCGTAGCGTAACCTTGAAAACCAAGACAAGTGTCTTAGAGAGACCAATTACGAAGGTCTGCTTGTTGTTGAATGACCTGTGAATAGGACTATGGTGTAATGTGACTTGAACCATGATCATGAATGAATGTAATTGTGGTATGATGTAATACAAATGAACCTGAAACAGTAACCTGAATTATTGCTTTGTCTGAACTCACACGTACACTGACAGTTCCAGTCTTCACAAGCGCACATGGATCATGGACTCTGTACGGATCTATTCGTGCACACATGAGCGACGTTTACATACACAGACATTACGCACAACATACACAACTTGAAATTGACTCTTGACTCATGCCTTGATGGCACATGAACTCTATGCACTTAACAAGATGGACTCTCACGTATTTGAGCTCTTGAAAGATTCTTGCACTAAAGGACATTTGGGGGAAAAGAAAAAAAAATACAAAAATACAAAAATACAAAAAAAAAAAAAAAAAGAAAGGAAATGTAATCATGTGATAAAAGGAATTTTATGTTGTACAATGTGATGACTGACTTATGGTAATATCGATTTGATTCTGGTTTACCTTTCCTTAATGGCTCCTTATTTGCGTTTATTTGTTTGTTATTGTACCTTGCCCGGTACCAATAAGGGGGCCGGTGTGTAGGAGCCATTTGTATGTATTTTCTTTCGTGTGAAACCTGCTGGCCAAATGTGGTATTACTCTTGGAATGTGTGGCCTTGAGTGGCGCACCTGTGTAATTAGACGGCAGCGTGTGGTTTGGTTAATGGAATGCTGATGGAATGCTTAGACAATAGAAGTCGTAGACGCCAGCAGGCACACAGGATTTTAATTTCAAAGCGATGGTTTTTCGTTTATGTTTGATTCGGAAGAAATCTTTATTTTGAGTATTATTACGTGGCAGTTTGGAAACCTTATTGTTTTTGATGGAATAAACCATTGTGATATTAAGACCACCGAATGGCGTCCAAGAACTGATTCATAAGGAGACAGTACAGCAGGGGTTATAAACCATTTGTTAAAGGTCCCCTATTTTACCACCAGGTGTGACGTTGATTACCCATTACAAGCCACGTCAAAATCTACCCTCTAATGACATCACAAGTGGGAGTCTCCACCCAGATGTAGGATAGATAGGTCAGCCTACCCAGTGGGCTGTACCAACTGGCAGGTTGGTACAGTCCACTGTCAGTACTTGTGTCATTAGAGGGTAGAATTTGAAATGGCTTGTAATGGCTAATCAACATCACACCTGGTGGTAAAATTGGGGACCTTTAAAATAAATTATGTTTGCAAGAAACCTGCGTGTTTTGTACACGTTGTACTGCTCGATCCCTAGAGGGGCTGCTCGCACGCTTTCACTTTCACTTGACGTTCAGGTGAGGAGGCGCAGCTCCGTCTCCTCACCTGAACGTCGGCCGGTAGCTGCACAGTATCATAGCAAACATTTTAGTGCTCGTAGAATAGCCTACATTTGTCACTAGCTTAAATTTAGGTAACAGCAGTTGGTGGACCTTGGCCACCAATAGAAGACGGGTTGTACTGGGCAGCTCCCAGGTGCCAAAAATGTGAAATAATGAATCAAATGAACAGGCACCCGAATTGTGTTTCAGTTTATAATGATGTATAACCTGCTGTGTTCAACACTGGTTACCATGACAACACACACTACGCCTCACCAACAATAACAAACACAAAAAATACAACAAATAATAATAATAATTCAAAAAAATTAAAGAAAACAACTTCATTTCAAAATCTCATATCAGTGATTGTTTGTCAATATTGATCCTTAGCCCGCTGAATTTCCAGTTTGTTCCGGCCTGAACTGGTTGACCTTTGGCTTCGCTGATCACCCCTCCTCTCTCTCGCCAATGAAATCCTGTGATATGGCGGCTACCATCTTGATTCCTGGGATCTGGCAATATGCCAGGAAGTCTGTGGCGCTCTTAGGATCTCCCCGGTGCATTAACACCAGTGCCCACTAGACACCGCTACCTCAAGCTGGTGTGATGCATGCTGGGTAAGTCTTGCGACCTGCATAAGGCCCTACAGGACAGCCTGGACGCCCAGAACCAGAAGCACCAGCTGGACCAGAGCTCCGCCCGCTAGCTGGCAGGACGCAGCGGGCACTGGCGTAGCAGCGGTGGTGGGGGGGGGCAGCAGGTGCAGCCTAGCCTCCCCTCCCAGCATGCTCTTGGCATCGGCCAGTGCCGCCACGGCCGCCTGGCTGGCGTTGAGGTCCCCGGTGGCCAGGAGGTCCGACACGCAGGCCTGCTGGTAGACGTCTCTCATGGGGAGGAGGGCAGAGCAGTGTGCAAGCGCCGCCGCCGTCCGACCAGCGGTGGCAGCGGTGACGGGAGGGGGGGCCAGCCTCTGGGACAGGGGGCACCCCCACACACACAGCTGGAGGTCCTGCTCGGGGGCAAAGGCCTCGGCGATGGCCTGGGGCGTGCGCACCGAGAGGCCCAGGGAGCGGCCGCTCTGCCGCACCACCAGCAGGGTGCTGATGTGTGTGGCATGGATGGAGGCATGGCGGCCGGGATCCGTGGAGGAGATGAGCAGGCTGTGGCGCCCGCGACGCTCCCCGCCACCTGACACAGAGCCATCGGCGAAGGCGGCCGGGACGTTGTCCAGCTCTGCCTGGTAGAGGAACTGGTCCGTACACTGGCGCCAGCTCTTGAAGATCACAGTCACCTGGGGGGGGGGGGGCATTATCTTACATTATTATACATTCTACATTTTATATTTATCGATCTATCTATATATAATCTATTTATGTAGCAACATTTATTTTCTATTCTACATATCTAACGCAAGCGTTTTGCCTGCAAATTGCACAAACTTACTTTCACTAAAACGTGTGCATGCTTTAATAAAACATGAACAAAATGTTTTAAAAGTGTGTCTAGTGACCTCTAATGCTCTGTAGAACAGCAAAAAAAACAACGTATTAACCAGTATTAACATTGTTTCTTCAATTAAAATGATCATTCAAATGTGTACTAATTTTGTGACATCACAAAATGTGCTGAATGTGTTTTTTAGGACATTAAACCATTAAAAATGGTTGACAATCCCAGGGTCACAGACCTTGGTGAGGGCGGTGGAACGCCCGGCGGCCCCTCCCCTCACAGGCGTGCTGGTCACTTGCACGTACAGGTACTCGTTGTCGATCACAGGCCACGCCCCCCGCACGGCACAGGTCTGGAAGTCGTCACCAAACGTGCGGATGTGGGGGTCTCCGAACACGCCACAGTGGACATACCGTGGTGGCCTCCCGCCCCGCACCAGGAAGCCCTTCTCATAGACACAGGCGTCTCCTGAAGGTGCGGGCGCCTGGGGCAGGGGGCGTGGCAGGGGGCGTGGCTGCACGGTGGGTCCCGCCCTCGGGCAGTCGTGCTGGACCAGGAGGTCCTCGATGCCCTGCACGGCCGAGTGGTAGGTCAGGTCGCCGCGGCAACTGCGCGCGGTGCGCTTGGTGCAGGTGGCGTAGGAACGCAACGCACCGCAGTAGCCCACATTGACAGCCTCCCGGCTAAGCCCGACCCCTCCCCCGCTGTTACTGCTGCTCCCGAGGTCAAGTGTCGCGGCCACAAAGTCAGAGTTGCAGCGCAGGATGTTACAGGAGGCCGCCACTGAGGGGAGAGAGAGAGATTATTAAGTTATATGTTCCGATGTTTTGTGTTCCATTCCCTCTAATGTTACATCCTCTCGATATGCTATATCCTAGAGTTATATGTTCTATTGCCTATACTAGAGTTATACGTTCCAATCCCTGTTGGGATTATTCCTGCTAATGTTCCTTGTTCTGTAAAGTTAAATGATCTAAGTTCTGTTCACTCTAATGTTCTCTGTTCTATTAAGTTCTATGTTCCAATCCCTGTCCAAAGTTCTGTTCTATGCTCTCTAATTTTCTCTGTTCTCTAAAGTTATGTGTTCTATTCACTCTAATGTTCTACGTTCTATTCTCTCTGATGTTTTGTGTTCTATGATTTATCTTGCTCATGGGCTGGTATCGCACCTTCAGCACAGCACAGCTGCACCAGCAGCAGGGCCAGGGCGACACACGGTTTCCGTGGTAACCATGTGTGGTGTGGGGCGGGGGCCAGGGTACCCATTCCCCCTGACCCCCCCACACCCTGCCCCACTTTCCCCCAGCGGGCGGCGATGTACAACCAAAGTCTTCTAGCGGTGCAGACTGGGAGCTGCCCAGTACAACCACAGTCTTCTAGTGGTGGACACTGGGAGCTGCCCAGTACAACCACAGTCTTCTA
>JAOPJI010000123.1:495343-506146 GCA_027122695.1 Merluccius productus | reverse complement strand
GTGTGTGTGTGTGTGTGTGTGTGTGTGTGTGTGTGTGTGTGTGTGTGTGTGTGTGTGTGTGTGTGTGTGTGTTGTTAACATACACACGCCGTGACATCATCTGCTTACTTTCACGAGTCCTCCGGACACACGAGCGCGAGCCAACACATGCGTCACCTTCCCCCCCTCGCGCACAACCCCACGTTTTAACAAATACCTCCAGTAATAACTATCATATTATAACATCCCAGTTCATACATATGTCCTCTATACATATTAGAAAAACAAAAACAAACACATTAACATTAACGTATATAGCCTATGCACAAGAAAGTTAAAGAAACAAAGTAAATAGAGTCAAATTGTAGGTATGAACTCTAATATCGTGGTGTGGGAAAGACATAATAATAAAATAATAATAATAATAATAATAATAATAACATAATTCACATATGGTTATTATTATAGCATGAAGCAAACCTATTAAAGGTTGTGATCCTTAAGGTGCATGTTGTTTACAGCCTCATTTAGCAACAGTTCGTAGAAAAAGTTTTCAATCCTATCGTTTAGAAAGTTCGTAGGCACGAAAAAAATCGGGATTACCGGTGCGCGATTGCCCTCGATAAATACCGGTCGATTTAAATCGTCATGCTCGTGCCCGCTTAGCTCATTACCATGCATTTACATAAATAATCATATATGGTCATACAACATCCCCCTTTAAAGCCACGGGAAATGTGTGAATGAATATGACAACATGGAAATAGCCGATTAAATTGTTGAATGGATTGGAAGAGTGAACGGGAAAATACAAAGAATAAATAGCCTATAAAATAAATGGTTCACAAAATGAAATATAAGTTCCTGTGACAGAAGTTTAATCACAATAGAGGACACTTCTTGGTCCACTCTCTGCCGTGCTCTCTTCCTAAATAACGTGGCATGGGAGGGAGCGTGTTTTGCGGAGTGTCATTGTGTCATTGTCGGATGGTGACTAGTCTACCTGTTCCATGATGTTTGGAAATGTCAGATTGGAGGTGCCTCTTTTTCTGCTGTGGTGTATGGAGATATGTACTCCCCCCCCCCCCACACACACACACACACACACACTAATATGCAGCATATAGTGTAATGATTGATTAATGGGCAATTAATCAAACCAATTTGACAGAATTATTGTATAAGCCTACTTTAGGTGTATAGGACTACATCAATTGTATCATTAAAAAGGCACATCACTTCCCAGGGGGGAAAATGTGTTTTGTATACAAAAGCATTAACTGGTCATGTTTGCAACTGTACCGCCTGCTGTGTCCCGATGTACGCACACTTTGAAGCCAAGAGCAAATGGATAAATCCCACGTTTTGTCGAAACACTGCGTGCGCATCGTTTACGCACAGATTTCTTCGGACGCAACGTTGATAAATGGCGGGACGCCACACCTGCACGGTGTTGAATGGTTTCTACTGCCCCCTGTCGGAGATCACGGTGATAACACCGTGAAGCTTCTTCTAAATGTCCACATCTGACCTGTAAAAGCTGTCCTCTGCTGGTTTAGTTAATGTTTTACATCAGTCTGCAAAAAACAAACACTATATGAATACCTATAGCAAATAGGCTACTTATTTATTTTGTTTCACCCGAGTTATGATTTTATTTGTGTCACTTTATTGTTTGTTTCTTTATTTCTCTTCTTGTGTGGGTCTGGGTTAATTGGCAACATTTGCATATCAGTCTTCAAATGTATTTTCCTTTATAGTCCTCTTGTTTGAGGTTCTGTTTTTATCGTTCCATTGCTTCCAATGTGAGCTCCTGTTGATATATTCTAGCGATGGATGGCATATAAAACGCTGTCAATCCTCTCTGATTAGTTCAGAGCGTTCAACACTAGACAAACCTTCACAAAACAGAGACGATTGAACCATGGACCATACCAAATAATAAATGAAAAAACAAATGGCTAAATGTTAATAATTAAACTGAACTAAAAGTAAAATAACTACACGCAATGGGCTTTCGCAATGTGGTTTTCATACAGTGACTGAGTTGAGCAGCAATTTCTGGATCAAAGCTCACTAGTAACCTGAGTGGCTCTCAGGTGAAGAGGGAGAGTGGAGGGGAGGATGATGATGGTGAAGGAGGAGGATGAGAGGCATAGAGAGCCACTCAGCGGGTCAGGGGTTCGAGTCCTGCTACTCAGCATGACTCTGCACTCAGCCAGTATAAAGAGGAGAGGCTGGGGTCTGGTCCGTCACCACGGTGACCAGCATTATGTCCTGGATCCACATCTCCTGTCTGCTGCTGACCTGCCAGCTGGGGATAACCCATGGCAAGGCCTCAGGTATATACCTCTCTGTCTGTCTGTGTGTCTGTCTGTCAGTCTATTGTTATATTTGTCTGTCTGTCTATTTACTATTCAGTCATACATAGCAGTTTAGTGTGTGTCCGTCCGTCTGTCTAACCATAATCCTGTTTAAAATATCTTCTCTCAAGGGATAACAGCGCCAGTAACTGCTTTACAAACCTTTCTGCTGACTGCTGCTGTGTTGTTTGCTGTATGTGTCATGTTGTGTCGGGTTGTTGTTGTTTGTGTCAGAGTACCAGCTAGAGTCAGACAGCCTCAGCCAGTGTGAGTCCTTACGAGGCGTGGCTGTTGCCAAGCAACAAACCAACATCCCTCACTGTACAGCAGACGGCCAGTTCAGGTAATTACAACCTGTCTGTCTGTCCATCGGTCTGCCTGACAAGTGACCATCAAGTAATTCATGTGTGTGTGTGTGTGTGTGTTCAGGAGTATCCAGTGCAGTACAGGTGGTCAACAGTGCTGGTGCGTGGATGCTAAAGGGCAGGAGATTGTCGGGACTCGAACCAGCGACTCTCTTCCCAAATGTAAGACTGAGTGTGTCCTGCTCTCTCACTGACTGACTGACATCTAGCCCCTAATCCTGCTCAGTCAGTAACTGTTGAGATGAAGCTTTCTGTGACTGAATGCTGTGGATGAAGATCTACGCGTCGGTACACGCATGTGTGTGTTTTTCTGTCTGTGTCTACGTGCATCGGTGTGCATCGACCTGTGTGTGTGTGTGTGTGTGTGTGTGTGTACCTGTGTGCGTGTGTGTGTGTGTGTGTTTGTGTGTCCAGGCCCCTCCCCCTGCGTGATCCTCAGACAGCAGGTGTTGGGGGGTCTCCAGGTGGGCGTGGCCCCACGGTGCCAGGAGTCAGGTGACTTCCAGGCCGTTCAGTGTGATGGCAGAAGAGGGCAGTGTTGGTGTGTGGACCAGCAGGGCATGGAGCTGTACGGGACCAGGCAGAACGGCAGGCCCGCACGCTGTGAGGATAATAATGAGCATAAGAATACACAACAACAATAGCAATATCAGCCTAAGAACAAAGATAACAATAACAGCAGCAATATGACTACAACAATAATAACAATAACAACAAACTTGTCTTGGTTCATCTATACCTATGAATCTATGAATGCAGTAAAATACAATGAAAGAAACAAACATCCTTAGCTAATTTAAACACTAAAAGAAAACCAGGTAACTGCAATCGCAGTTTGTCGTCAAATTATGTGCTGCCAATGGGTTGAGTAGAAAGTGACGTTGTCTGGGATGCAATGTGTGACCCCTGACCTCCCAGGCCCGGGCAGCTGTGAGGTGAGAGCACGGCGGCTCCTCCACGCCACCGGGGGGCAGTCTCCCCCTCAGTGTTCGGACGAGGGCAGCTTCCTGCCTGTTCAGTGTCAGTTCATCAACACCACAGACCGCACCGAACTGGACCTGCTGGACACATACAACAGGTTCTGACACACAAACACACATACACACTCAATTTTAATATCATCATATATGTCCATAGCTTATGAGTCAGTGACCCACCCCATATGCAAATCAGGCGACCCCAATTGGAGTCCCAACCCACAGGTTGGGAAACAGTGAGTTAATGTCTGTTCCATGTTAATGTGTGTGTGTGTGTGTGTGTGTGTGTGTGTGTGTGCAGGTTCCCAGAAGTCTTTGCATCGTTCAGTAGCTTCAGGAAAGCTTTTCCTCTGGTCTCCTCCTACTGTTACTGTTCTGATAGTCAGGGCAGAGAGATGGACAACACAGGTACATCCACCCACACACACACACACACACACGATGATGATGATGATGAAGATGATGACGATGACAATGATGAAGATTATGATAATGCCAAAGATGATGATGAAGAAGATGAGGACAAAGAAAATGTTGATGATGATGCTGATGATAATGGGGATGGTGATGATAATAGTGATAATGATGAAGATGACGTCCCTGCAGGTGTGGAGCTCCTCCTCTCGGAGGTCTATGACACGGTGTTCTCCGACCTGAGGGCAGCCCACTCCTTCTCCCGCTCCAACATGTACCGCATCCTGCAGCGCCGCCTGCTTGCCGCCCGCCTCGCCCTGGCGGGAAGCTTCAGATGTAAGACCCGCTCCAGTCCGCCTCAAACCAGCGGCTAAGGCACACGCAACAATCCTAACTGCCAACATATTTAAGTTGTAGGGAATGATGATGATAAAATGTCTCAAACATTATGACTCGGATATGTGAGTGGGAATGTTTTGCGGTCCGCACACAACTATCTGTCAAAAAGTATCACACTAGAGTCGCCAGTCTAAGTGAAGTGGGCAACTGTTTGTTATACTGTTATAACAGACAGTTATAACAGTATATACTGTCTGTTGACAGTGTTGTTTTATGGCACACCTAGCCTTGCCTCATGGCACTGGATCTCTCTCTCCCTCTCTCTCTCTCTCTCTCTCTCTCTCTCTCTAGGTCCGACGCCCTGCGAGGTGGAGCGGCGTGCGGCGCAGGGTTCCTCCGGGGCCTTTGTTCCGTCCTGCCAGGACGACGGGTCCTTCTCTCCCATGCAGTGCCAGCTGGGGGGGCTGTGCTGGTGTGTGGACCCCAGGGGGAGAGAGGTTCCTGGGATGCAGCAGCCCGGAGACACCCTGACCTGCGGTGAGTTCCACGCCCGAGCCAAACCTTCTCGGATTGGCTGAAGTGAGTGCAATGTGATTCGGGAGAACATGGCATGAGGTATCCAGAAATGTGCCATCATCACCTCCTATTACTATGATATTTCCCAGTGGGCCCGTGTGTTAATCTAAAGTCTGATAGTGAGAATCCCGACCTGTCTTGTCTCCTCCCAGGTTCTGGTCACCTGGACTGCCCCTCCCAGCGCCGCCTGGCTCTCTCCAGACTGCTCTCCTCCGGGCCCCTGGACCCGCCCGGGCCCCTCTCTGACCGGACCCCCGGGTCTCCCAGGGGCCCCTGCGCCGCTCTGCTCCAGCCCCTCATGCCCCTCCTCCAGGATGAGGGAGCGGGGGAGCCGGTGTCCTTCCTGACCCAGCTGGGGGAGGTCCTGGTTGGGGTGTTCCCCTCGGTCGGCGGGGCCCTAGAGGCCCTGGTCCGGTCCAGCCCGGGGCGCCTACAGGAGAACCTGTTCGGTGGGAAGTTCCTAAAGAACGCAGCCGTGTTCAACTTCTCCGGTGCCGTGGGGGAGAGAGGCAGCTTCCAAAACCTGGACCAGCGGCTGGATCTAGGGCAGAGTGCCCTGAACCAGAAGCTGGTCCGATTGGTCAGCCGCGCTCTGGAGGACCCGGGCTTCCTGTCCGTCCTGCAACAAACACTAGTGTCCCAGAGCCACACACACGCCGACACGCTGCAGCAGGTACACAAACACACATACACACACACACACGCACTGGAGGAGGGGCACTCACACACATATACCAGACACACATAAACACACACACACACACACCCACACACATACTTACACACTGCCGCTCCGGAGTGGGTACACACACACACAAACACACACACACACACACACACCTACACACCACTCCACCTGTGTGTATGCGTGTGTGCAGGTCCTGGTTCCGGTGGTCCGGTCCTGCTCCAGTGAGCCTCACTCCGAGGTCCAGGTCCCGCGGTGTACGCCCAGCGGTCTCTACCAGCAGCTCCAGTGTCACAGTACCGAGTGTTGGTGCGTCACCCCCCAGGGAGCAGAGGTCGCCGGGTCACGGACCCCCACCGGCGCCGGGACCCCCCGCTGCCCGTCGCGGTGCGAGCGCGAGCGCGCGCTGGCGCTGACCGCTAGGAGCCTGCTGGCTGCGGCGGCGAGGGTCTACGTCCCAGCATGCTCTGGGGACGGCAGCTTCCTGCCTCTACAGTGCGATGGGGAGCGCTGCTTCTGTGTGGACCGCCAGGGGGCCGAAACGCCCTCCCTGGCAGCAGGGGGCGACGTCTCCTGTGAGTCGGTAGAATTAAAATGCCATTGAACGTTTGGAAACGATTCTATTGAAACTATAACGACACAAACTAAGGTTATGGCGATCAATGAATAATAAATATTAGAAAATGAAAGCGAACTACTGAGGTTGTAGCTTTTACATTTGAGGTACAGGTGGAAGTGTTAACGCAGAATGTAAACGCACACATTATTGACCGTAGCATATACAACTCTACTCACGCTCCTCATTCTACTAATACTGTGTATGTAGATTCACAGAGTTTTGCATATTGTTGCATTTTCTTAAATGTCTTAAAATGAACTAGCAAGCTGTAATGGTCACTGAGACAAAAGTACTCCCTATGTTTTAACTTTGAGTCGATTTCAACTTGAAATTTGATTTAAAATGTCCAGGTCCCGCTACAGCTGACCTATCCGAGAACAGCCCAGTCACTCCAGGTCAGACCTGCACTTCCTGTCTGCTTTCAAATCTACTTCCTGTCTGTTGTAAGCTCACCACGCTGATCGGGTAGCGTGATCGTGTGACCCGCCCACAGGCTCCTGTTCCGTAGCTCTGAGGGCGGTCGCAGCCTTCCAGGTGGAGACGGACCGGATCATCTCTCTCTCCAACGCGTCGCATCTTCCCCTGGGAGAAGGCTTCCTATTGGCCCAGGGAATACACCTGACCCCGGAGGAGCTCCACGTCAGCCAATCAGCAGACCAGCTGCAGGTCTCTGAGCAGCTGCTGAGTCACTCTAGAGCTGCTCTGCGATTGGCTGCCTACTCCAGTGAGTGACAACAGAGCACTAAGTTACACAGAGCGACATCATGGCATTAATGTCACTAAACCTCTACTATATAAACCTGTCACTAAGAAATCACTTCACTGCCTTTTTGTCCAGACTAATCAATCGATCAATCGCTCTACCCGTTGAGCTAGACAGGACCACAAAACAGTTTATATTTTTATAAAGAGTTATAAAAATGTTTAGAGACACCTAATTCAGAGATGGGCCTGGTTGCGCTCGGAATGATCTGTTAAAGAGACAAGTTATGAAGTTGTGTTCTGGACCTGTGGATCGGAGAGGTGCGTTAAATTCGCTGACCAGGGTGTCTGGTGTGTGTTCTGCTATGAACCTGGAGGTTGGGGAGGTGCGTTAGATTTGTTGTGTGGTGTGTGTGTGTGTGTTGCAGCGGTCCAGATGTACTGGCGCCCCCAGCGTCCTGCACTGCTGCGTCTCTCCTACCAGCCGTACACACCGCAGTGCGACGCACACGGACTGTGGCTGCCCACGCAGTGTCACCCCAGCACAGGTAACACACACACACACACACACACTCACATCTCTGGCACATACATAACACATACATGCACATAGCTGTCCATCAATGTTCACCAATGTTTCTGTGAAACGTCTGTTCTTGTTAATATGATCGTGTGTGTGTGTGTGTGTGTGCGCGCGCGCAGGTCAGTGTTGGTGTGTAGATGAAGATGGAGAATACATCCCCGCCTCCCTCACCAGTCACCCTTTGAAGATGCCCAAATGTAGGTACACACACACACATACACACACACACCCTCTCTCACACACACACACACACACACACACACACACATCTTATTCTTCTGACTCTGGTCCTGCAGGTCCATCTCGTTGTCAAAGAGCTCAGGTGCGCATGCTGCTCTCTGGCTGGATGAAGGGCTCTGACATCATGGTCTCCTACCAACCACAGTGTGAAGAGGTAGGTCTGCAAATATGACATGTCATTTATACAAAGCCACATCCAGGTGTTCAGAACAGAAACACCTGGACATCCAGGTGGTGCTTCAGGTGATGGGTTGCCGTGCTAAAGTTGATGTTCCTGTGTGATGGCTGTGTGTCTCAGGACGGGGGGTTCTCAGTGCTGCAGACGGGGGGCGCTGGAGGCTGGTGTGTCAGTCCACTGACGGGAGAAGTAGTCAGACCTGCCGATCTCAGTCCTGCTGGACAACCTACATGTAGGGAACACACACACACACATAGTCAATACATACATACACACGCACGCACACGCACGCACACACACACACACACACACACACTCAATTGCAAAGGTTTGTGTACGGATGTGTGTGTGTAGGTCCTAGCTGGTGTGAGCTCCAAGGTCTCCAGTGTCAGCCAGACGGAAGCTTTGTTCCCCTGCAGTGTGACATCACTTCCTGCTGGTGTGTATCAGACAACGGACAGGAAGTGACAGGCAGCCGAGCGCCTCGCAGCATCAGCAGCATCCCGTCATGTGACCGTGCGTAGACTCACCCTAACGACCGTCATTTACCTAGTCCCCAGGTGTAACCTAGCAACCAGGTGTAACCTAGCAACCAGGTATTACCTAACCAACAGATGTATCTACCACATAATCTTTAATCTAGTGCTTGAAAATATAATCTTTAGCGTTTGTTCTGCAATGATGTTGAACTATAGAGGGATATTTTCTAGTTGACACTATATAGTAATCTCAGATCCAGCAGTCCTACTATGCTATTATTAATCTTGAGTCTGATTAGCTATAAAGTGATAGAAATGATTCTATGTTGAGGATTGTATATTAGTAGTATTGTTGTACATTAGTTGGCGAAAGAGTGATGTCATGGAGTGATGTGACACTTTCTTCACACCTCTAGGACCTCGCTGTTCCGAAAGCAGCATTACCCATGGTGCATTGCTCTGTCGCACGGCAGCTGGCAGGCAGAACTGTAGCTTGGCGTGTCACCATGGTTACCAGAACGCCCTGGCTGCAAGCAGCTTCCTATGTGACATCCAATCACAACGCTGGGAGGGAGAGATGCCCCTGGCCGGAGCCTGCCAGAGTAATACTGACCTTTGAACTCCTTATGAACTCAACTTCACCATCATCATTTCTTACCTGTATCATTTGTGTGTGTGTATCTGTGTGTGTGTGTGTGTGTGTGTGTGTGTGTGTGTGCACGCCAGGATCCCAGGTGTTCCAGACCCTCCAGACCACAGCAGACTGGAGCCTGCCTCTCTCTGAAGAGACCACCTGTCTCTCTCTCCTGCCTCGCCTGGAGGCTGACCTCACTGCTAACATGGCCACCAGGGGCCTCTGCTCCCTGCTGGTCAGCCTCCACACCTTTCAACTATACTCTATAGACATTATAGGCATAATACTCATAGTTCACACACACACACACACACACACACACACTACTGTACGCTGTAGAAATAATACAATGTACTAATATAATACAATACGACTACTCTACTATACTACTAAGACTACTGTGTGTGTGTGTGTGTGTGTATGTGTGTGTGTGCGCATGTCTCTGTTTACGTCTGTACGTACCTGTGTGTGTATGTGTATATCCACCTGTATGTGTGTGTGTGTGTGTGTGTGTGTTCCTACAGCTCCCTGTGTCAGGGCGGAGCGTGTCCGTGTGTGACGACGCGTCCTTCCGTCTACACTGCGAGAGCGATGACATCATGAGCCTGAATGTCAAATGGACGGCCATGTTGTCAGACATCCCAACCTCTGACCTCCCTGACCTCCATGACCTCGGTAAGACGGCAGATATCCCCAGAGGAGACCTGAGGACATCAGACGTAACTAAATGATCGAAATAACAAAATTGACCTGGACAGACATAACTAATCAATTTATTATCCATAATATATTTTCTTTCGCTTTTCTTGCCAAACTGCAAATTGCTTGACAAGGGAGACAACACCACAAGAACAAGAAATAAAATGAGTTTTAAAATAAAATGCCAAAATCTGAATCCCAGAGACACACTCAACCATAACTACATGATCAAAATATCACCAACCGTGGCAAGACATTGCCAGACAATCCCTGATCCATCTCCTCCTAGATCACTTTCTGAGGAACCCCCGGCTGGTGGACGGAGTGCAGGGCATTCTGGGTAACTTCCCCTCCTTGGGGACCTCAGAGCTGGTTGCCAGGACGACGCCCAGCTTCGGCTGTGCCAGCGGGTTTCATCCCGATACAGAGGGGACTGGGTGTGGTGAGTCAAGAGTCTGTGTACACACATATATACACACACACACACACACACACACACACACAAACAAATGCACTCACACACACTCTCAAATCGCAGGCACACATAACCACTTTTTTACAAATATTCTTTATACTCTTTTTACTCTCTCTCTCAAACTCTAATTTTCTCTTTCTCTCTCCATCTCTTTGTCTCTCTGTCTCTGTCTCTCTCTCTCTCTCTAGTGATGTGTCCAGCTGGTAGTTCCTCCAGCAAGGGGGCGTGTCTTCTCTGTCCAGAGGGTACCTATCAGGAGGAGGATGGGCGGGACTTTTGCAACAAGTGTCCAAGGGGCTCCTCAGCGATTGGTGCTTCGTCTGTCCGTCAATGTGAGGCCAACGCCCCAATGTTTGCATGGCCTGGTCTGTTTCATATGGTTTACTATGCTTACATATTGCTTAGTACTAGTGTACTACTACACTGTGTGTGTGTGTGTGTGTGTGTGTGTGTGTGTGTGTGTGTGTGTGTGTGTGTGTGTGTGTGTGTGTGTGTG
>JAOPJI010000123.1:456869-477630 GCA_027122695.1 Merluccius productus | reverse complement strand
TATGCCTTTGGCTACATTCAGTACCTTGCCTCAGAGCCTCTTCAGCTGGGAGTTAGGCCGTTAAGCCGGTCAATCTTACAGTGCGTCACATGAATCGTGTGTGGCGTGCACACGCACGCACGCACAACAAAGACAGAAGATGTGTCAATAATTTTAACAAATTATGAGCTCAATGTATGAGCTTACTTATTTTCGACATGAATTGTCAAATCATATTGATCACGTTAACTAGACTAGAAATGCCAATTATGCCACCAATGTTTGTAAGGAAATGAAAAAGGGAACGACTTTTATTATTGATTATCCAGTTTCTTGGTAGCTTTAACATTGGGCGGATGATGATGATGATGCCTTTCTTCTTTCCTCTCTCCCTCTCTGCTCCACCCTTCCTCTTTTTCCCGCCGACTATCTTCAAGCGCCTGTTATGCTTGACAGTTCACCTTATCGAACTATTACACCACCACAGAACCATCCTGGTCTCCGGGTCCATTTTTGTCATTTATGTAGACGAATGATAGAAAAGTAACACATCCACGGAGCTTTTAGAAAGGTGCAGAATAAAAGTACAGCTTTTCCGAAAAAAAAAAATTATGATTGGGAATTTATCATTTAAAAAATGTCACCCGGTCCCAAATGTAATATTTTGTTTATTTCTGTAATTTGGTTCCCGCTTGTGATATGAGGCTTGTGAGCCAATAGCATAACGACGTTGGTATCACGCGGTATCTCTGTGTCGTCAGCGATCAAGGTTGCAGTCAGTGTGGAAAAATGGCTGAGTTTGATGGCGAGCGCCCGTCTTCACTCCGCACAAAGTAACCTACATCTATAGCTACACGTTGCAAGAGTCATCACTTGACATGACTGAGTCTGTCTGAGTCTCACTCCACTCCACCAACTGAACCGGCGAACCACTTGAGGGAGCGTGACGGCGGGGGGGGTTGCGACATCCATTGGCTGAATGTTATCAATAGCACCTTTAAATTAAAAAAAAACGAAAGTATATTACAGTACCTCTATTATCAATCATGAAACATTACTACTCTCTCCAAATGGAGATTACCACATAATGATACCACAGCAGCTTTTAAGCCTCCAGCTGCTCCAGATGTACAGCTGTTGCTAAATGGCTAAGTGTCACAGGTGGAGATTGAAACGCACCCCATGACACAAATTACACGACAAGTACAAACACCTAGGCTCCGTTAACTAAAACCATTGAGGCAGCAATAAAGTAGCTAGCTGGTATAATTCATTCATTACCTGAATGATACCTTTTTTAAATGCAGCTGGAAGACAGCTGGAAACCACACACACACACACACATACAGATTGCAGATTGCAATTGTTGCGAGCTTTCCTCTCGCATTTCTTTATTCCTGTAATTCCCTTCTCATCACCACTCAACCTCCACACACACGCACACACACACACACACACACACACATACACACAAACACCGGTTCAGCGTGCGTGCAGATAATTTTGAACCGATCATTGTAATCACCCAAATACAATTCCTAATAAAAATGATCCACAATACAAACACAAATATAACAATATAAACAATGTAAAATATATAGAAATGTAAGGCTGTTATCCGCCCATCCATCCGCCCATCCATCCGGCAACCTTGGCTTTAACAGTGAATACGTATCAACCGCGAGCGACTCCCACCTCTCCACTGACATGGTGTGTTTTCAACATGACAGATTGATTTCATGTTGTACTCCCCACACCGGCGGAACGAATGAAAGCCTAAATGTAGTTGTGTTTTTTTGCTGGACAGCATCAAATGGTTCACTTTATCTCAATCCCGACATCAGATTTTAAGATTATCCGCGTCATTTGGTGCCATCATGCTCACTCGTCGTGACAGGGTTTAAGTAAACACGGTTTGACAAGGTGAAAAAACAATAGGCCTACTTTGCACTGCATAAGAGACTGGCGACATTTTTGAATTATTCTTCAATAGACCTACATGGTTAACCGTGTGGTGTTAAAAAATATAAATTTTTAAAACTTTTAGATTTGCCTGCTTCGTATATAAGAGTCTCCATGATCTCGCTCCACGGCCACTGAATGAATTCATAAGGAAAAAGACTCTGGGAGGTATGAGCACCAGGGCCTGTGACAGAGGTGACTGTGGGATTCCCCACAGGCGCACCACGTATGGGAGGAACGTGTTGTCCGTTGTGGGGGGGGGACATTTGGAACAGTCTTCCCTCCACAATAAGGGAATGCCCCACATTCTCCTCTTTTAAAGGAAATCTAAAACAATGGCTTAGATCACATCAAAACTGTGACCACTAACCGGACTTGTGAAGACTTGAACATTACTTTTTACTGTATTGTTATATCCTGTCTGGGTCTGGTATGTACTGTGCTGTGTGTGTGTTCTCTTCTCTATTTCTATTTTATCTATTTATTCGTTGTCTTTAATATTTGTATTTCCATAATACATAGTATTTCCTTTTATTATTTTCAGGGACTACGGATGCAAACTAGCAGCTTTGCTATAATCCGGCATATTTGCAAAAATTGTTTTTGATGCTCATTAATGTGCATTGTCCCTACCCAAATAAATGAATTGAATTGAATTGAATGTCCTGATTCATATAAGAGAAACCCCATGTCTCGTATTCCCAAGTTTGGCTAGCGCCACTACATTTTAAATCTTACGTCCCTTACATTTACAATTAGGGCATTTAGCAGAGGCTTTTGTCCAAAGCGAATTACGATAAGTACATTTGTAAAAAAAGAAAAAAGAAAAATAAAATGCAACACTAATCGCCATCAGTAGAGCAAGGGTTTTACAAGAACAAGTTTCAAGCACACCTAATTACTAAGTTAACCCATTGCTAGTCTACAACAGAGATAAGTGCGGGAATACTTAACGCAGAATATCAAAGCATGTGCCAGAACATACAAACAGAATAATTGCAAAGCTGTTTTAAAAGTCCCACTCTCGGATATGCCGTTCCTGGGACCAAGGGGGACGTGTGTCTACATTTAGGCATCTCTCACCATCTCGAAAGGTCACCATGAAAGTCAATGGGAGTAAAATGGCAGGAGGGGCCCTAGCCACGCCCCTTACAAGAA
Source organism: Merluccius productus (assembly GCA_027122695.1). Lineage (NCBI taxonomy): Eukaryota > Metazoa > Chordata > Actinopteri > Gadiformes > Merlucciidae > Merluccius > Merluccius productus. Next base: position 474,531 of record JAOPJI010000123.1, on the reverse strand, counting down.
TACAAGCTGATTGGCCAGTACGCTTTTTCGTGCAGCTTTCCTTCACTTGGGTTAGGGTTAGCCAATCTTAGCCAATCAGTAGCCCCCATTTAAAATGGTTGGGTTTCAATGTTGCGACTGCAGTTTAGTAAAGGTCTCCATAGAGCCTACTAACTCACGGTAGAAGCACAAATCTAGGAAAAACGACCAAATCAACTGCAAGTCAACTTCAGACAAGGCAAAGTAAACTTTTTATTTGTTTTTTGTTCTTTTTTACATCCACAAATTCTCATGATTGTCGCGTAGTTCTTGCATGATCTCGCGAACCCAGCCGCCTCGCAGCACTTCGCTGCTGAAACGCGCCCGGTGGGAGCTGAAGCCGTGCGGTTGACAGAGCGCTCCCACGACGGATCCAGTGGAAGTTAGGCGTAACAGATAGAGGGGACAGACAGGCGGAAATGGACAAGCCTGCTCCTAATGGATAGAGGGGCCGGAACAGGGGGCAGGATAGTGTAGTGCTTAGGGTGACTTCCAGCCATAAGGTAAAGGTAATACCCCCTACCTGGTTCTTAATGACATCTGACTTTGGCTGACTAAATAGTTAGTAAGTAAGCTAGGAACATGCCTGACTGACAGAAAGACCAATGAACAGGAGTTTCTGTCCATTGTTTTAATTTGTCCAGATATTACCTCTATATTCAAAATGCAGAACATAAAAAAATCTGACACAGACATAAAATGATAGAACCTGTTGTGAAATGTTATTACACTGTGGTCCAAATAACACAACCAAGTTACAGGTGAATAAAGGAGAACTAGGAATAGCAGGGGATGGAGCACGCTCGCTTCTGAAAGGCTTTACATGATTTGACCATCATTTTATCCTTTACCAATTCAGTGATGCTGTAGATACAGAGGATATAAATACACACACTAACTAAACAAAAAATAAAACGTTATGAACATCCAAAAGGCAAGTGGACGCTGTTCTCAGCCAAGCTGCAGACACACAGCACAGCTCAATTTCAAACTTTGTCAGCAGCTAATCATAACAGTTAAATTGCGTTGTCTGGTAGAGGGGTCAACAACCAGCCAATCAGCACCAGCGTAAAGCCAAGTCAGTGGCCAATCACAGACAAGGGGTCTGAGCATTAGCAGTCTCAGCAAATGAACTTCAGACCAAATCAGGTGTTGTGGCGAAAACGCCTGTCCTCCCGTTCATTTGAATGGGGATAGTGCGTTTGGGCTGCGGCGGTGGGTTGTTTGTATGGGTTGTTGGGAGTCGCTTGGCGATTCACATGATGTCACACAGCTGGGTGATGTAGTGACACTCCCACAGTGCCAACAACCCTGCACTAATCGCCGCAATGCCTGATTTGGTCTGAACACAGCCTTAGCCCGCCTCCCCAACCGGGTCTGTCATCTACCACTGCTGGCCAATCAGCTAGCTGATTGGCTCTTTATTTTTGTCCTCTGCTGGGTGCCATAGTCTCAAATGTCAGGCCACAAGTTCTCATGGAGATCACATCTTCATCCACACAGTAAATCAATGTATGGGTTGTTTGGTTCAACTCCTATCCAAACACAGTATTATTCATATAATAATACTGTGGTAGTTTATACATGTTCAAATTGAACATGTCTTGTTCTGTTGTTTTCTGTTCCAGGGAACATCCTGAAACAGGCTTCTGCTAAAAACAGGTATACGTATGTGCGTAGCGTTGCAGATAAGGGGCACAGTTATAAAACAGCTACAATTTAAAAACTTCTCAATCAAAGTAAACACAGAAAAAAATTCCTACAAAATAAATAGCCAAATAATCTTCCCAAGGTTGTAAAATTAGTTCTGCTTCCAGTTATGTTCGCTCGTTTCTTGTACGTTCTCGTTTGGTGAATGCAACACCGCCCCCTAGGGACCACGTTGACATTACATACTTTGTGCTACGTGCAGACGCAGAAGCATGATTCGGGCTTAAGGCAGATAGATTAATACAAGCATACAAAGTAGTCTAGTCTAAACCAGACTACTTGCAAGGCCAAAGAAAAAAAAATCAACTGTGCCTGTAGGTGGTGCTGTGTCAAATGCTCATTACGAATCAGGTGCTTTTTGTTATCTCCCAGGTCAATCAGTTTTCAGCTCAAACTGGAGTACCAATATTGTGGAGACTTAAGTTGTAATGTCACACATTGGGTCCCTGAAATGGGCTCTTCTACCAGGCCCAGGTTGAGAACCACCAGTAAAAGTCTTGATTCGTCAGGCTTCACACAGCCTTATGGTCCTTATTCACCTAGCGGCCACCTTGGTTCCAAACACCAGCTGTGTGGGGGAACTGAATGTGTGAATGTCTGAATGAGTTCGACATTCAAATAAAATGAAAATGCAGAGTGTAGCAGAAGAGGATCGAGGTCTTTGTAGTCTTTTAAAGGAAGTGTTGGCTGTTAAACTTGTAGTATGTAGTCTGTTGCAGTTATGATACAAAAACTGTCAGTCATTAACTGTCCAAAACGACGTACTTCATAAAACTTCATAAAACCAAGAGGGTGAGGTCCAGCTGTGCAGACCGTTTGGTACTAGAACGCTACTGTAGTGCAATATCAAAGTTCATATGTATATATACATGCGTGTGTGACTATCTTTGTCTGTGGATGGACGTCTACTGGATATAGGGTTGTTTCACCAGTAGTCTCTTCTAAGGCTGGTCCAGTCCGGTGTAGACTGCTCTGATCCGGTCCAGTTGGGGGGTGTGGTTCTGCGGTTAGAGAGGGGGTGAGGAGGTTGGTTTCCGGGGTACGGCCGGTTTCAATGGGGGAGCAGGAGGTCGTCTAGAGGACACAGAGATGAAGAGTATCCATGACAAACTGCTTCAGCATTTGCATCATCACAGGCACGTGCTCACACACACACACACACACACACACACACACACACACACACACACACACACACGTACCTGTTTGGAAGGCCTGCAGGCGCAACTGCTCTGGGGTGAGGGGGGGTGAGGGCGGTGGCGTACCCAGGGTGGGGGAGGTGAGTGGGGGGGTCCAGGGGGAGAGGTTTCCCTGGGACGGGAGGTTTGGGGGGGACCGGAACCTGAGCACAGGGTCATGGGAATAGTATTAGAGTAAAGTAGGGCTTCTACCCATGATGCATTGCTTTCATCAATATTTACCCTGACCTTAACCACACCAAACCCTTTTTGAATTCCACCAAACCATTTAGACTGCGCCATTCATTTCGATTCTACCAAACCATTTCGACTCCACCAAATAATTTACCGAGTGATTTTGATTGCATTCAGATTTAGTCACCAAACCCTTGAGATTCCACCAACTCAACCAAGAATGAATAAATTAATCAACACCATCATTATGTACATGTTCCCACTAGTGGACTACCACTATGTTAGCTACATGCTAACTACATGCTAGCTCCGTGCGGGTACCTGGCCCTGAGTATGCGTTGGGTCGGGAGGAAGAGGTCTGTTTGGAGGTGCAGGTCTGACCTGTGGCTGGAAGGATGAATGCGAGAAAGAAAAGAAAGGAAAGAAAGGAGGGCAGATGAAGGGAAGGAATGGTGGCAGATTGACGAAGAGAAGGCTAGCCCACAGCTTCTCCCACTTTATATTAGCCCTGTGTCAGGCCAGCAGGATGCAGAGAAGCCTTAGTTTATATGGATTAGCTGTTCTCGGTGGACTGACCACACTGTACTTCCTTACCCCTTCAAAGGTGAGCTAGCTCAGACATCAAGAACCTTCAGGGATCTCTACACCAGAGTTAACCTACACATTTAGAAACCCCCTGCTGAGTGAAGTTTAAGGTGCTCGCACACAACCCCAACAAACACCAACACCTAACTATTGTGTTGGCCATGTCATTGTTTGACATGTTTGCCAACAAAAACAACAACAACAACCAACAACCACGGCACTTTAATGTTAGTGTTTGTTACATTGGTCAGGGCAGTTGGCAAGCATCTTTAGGCCCCTCATTAGAAGACACATGCTAATGGGCAGCTGCCTAGCTCCACATGAGCTGCAGAGTCCCTCCCAGTCTTCAAGAGAGATATGAAGACCCGCCTCTTCCGAGAACATCCCATGAACACTTGTTTGTTTTTAGAAACTTGGCCGCATGCAGCCCTTGGACATTTCTTTTGTAGCTATGTTGATTGTTCTCAGCTTCACTTGTAACTTTTCACTTTGGATTTTAAGCTTCTATTAAATAACTAAATGTAAATGTAGTTGAGTATTTGTAATACACATGTTGAGTTGGAATCAGTATTGGACATTTACCACCATCCAAGGAGCTGACCAATGCAACACTTTAGTGCTGGGGATGGATTTTGAATGCGACCTGGGCATACACCATGCAGTTAGTTTTTTAAAGCTCAGGGATATTTCTCTAAATTAAACAACACGGGCAGTGGAGCACCTTCCATTGATTATTATTACGGCAGCACTTCCCAGACAAATGCAAAAACTGACAGAACTCATTGCAGTTCTGCAACATTTTTTGGAGAGGCAGCCACATGACCGCTACGCCGGTAACATAGAGAACCAAGATGTTTCTCTGCGGAGAAGTAGGCGGTTGGGTTAATCAACCCTGTAGTATAGTAGAGGAACATTCATAACTATAGAAACACATGCATCACTATATCGACAGCAGCTTCCAACAAACTCAAACCATTACATGCACCATAACTTGACTTCTCATAAAACATCACCTCCTGACTAGAAATCTGCACATCTAAAAAAAAGTGGTTTCCGAGTTGGTTTTATGTAGACTGTTGCTGTTGCCTTAGCACGACAACAGGAAGTTACCCAGTCATGTGTTGTGGTCATTGGTCAGCAAATGTACATTTGCTTTAAGGGAAACACTATGCTACCACACAATGTTACCACACTATGCTGAGAAGCTATGCTACCGTGCTCTGCTATAACACAATACTACCACACTATGCTAAGAACCTATGCTACAGTGTTCTGCTAGAACACAATGCTACCACACTATGCTAAGAAGCTATGCTACAGTGCTCTGTTACAACACTATGCTACCGTGCGCTGCCACATTACGCTACAACACCATGCTATGAAGCTATGCTACAACACTATGCTACAGTGCTCTGCTGCAACACAATGCTACGACAGTATGCTACAACACTATGCTAAGACGCCTTGCTACTGTGTTCTGCTACAACACATTGTTACAACACTATGCTAATAAGCTGTGCTACAACACTATGCTACAGTGCTCTGCTGCAACACAATGCTACGACAGCATGCTACAACAATATGCTAAGAAGCTATGCTACTGTGTTCTGCTGCAACACAATGCTATGACAGTATGCTACAACACTATGCTAAGAAGCCTTGCTACAGTGTTTTGCTACAACACATTGTTACAACACTATGCTAATAAGCTGTGCTACAACACTATGCTACCAAGCTATGCTACAGTGTTCTGCTGCAACACAATGCTACAATACTATGCTAAGAAGCCTTGCAACAGTGTTCTGCTACAACACAATGCTAAAACACTATGCTAAGAAGCCATGCTACAGTGTTCTGCTACAACACATTGTTACAACACTATGCTAATAAGCTGTGCTACAATGCTGTACTGCAAGGCTAGTGCCCTTCGAGCTATGCTGTTTGCTCTATTAGAAGGTCTAATTATGTAACAGTTAAAACTTGAATTGTGACTTGTGTGCTGGTCTTTCTTTATTTCTTGTCATTCTTCATATTGAGCAGCTGCTTGAGATAGTCAGAAAACGACTTTACAAATCACACAATGTTGTTTCCAGCCACGTTAGTTTCTCATTTTTTAAACTTTTTATCTACAACAAACACCAGACAGACAGACGACAAAGACCGGTGCTGTGACAACCAGCGACTGTACCTGATAGGTGGGGCTATAGGGGTCAGGGGGGAGAGGCTTGGAGGGTGCGGCGGGGCGCTGGAGAGAAGGAAGTCAATAAGTAAACAGCAGCAACAGTGCCTCCTGTGGTAGATACTGCCATATCCTTTTCTGATTGGGCAATTGAATAAAATTATCAATAAAAAGGAATATAAGATAAGATGTATTAATCCCAGACAAGAAATGTAGGTATAAATTTAAGCAAACGTATTTGTTGTATTTAGTGTAACAATGGAAAAACACTGACCACTTCCAGGTGGAATTAAACATCATCTAGTTTTCGGGGTCATTTTAGGAACCAGGTTTCAGTTTATGGGTGAAAATCACAACCAGATTTAAGCCACCCAGCATGATTCTGATTTCAGTCGGTGCGGTACAATGCAGCAGCACACCCACAACCAATGTAGACGGAAAACACCATAGAACAGCTAACACTTAGAAACAAACAAATAAACAAACACTAGTCACACTGCTCTATATTTACACACAAGACATATATGAAGACATGACTGTGGTCACAGAGAGACATACAGAAAGACCGACTGACATACAGACAGACACTACCAGTGGTGGAAAAGTACTCAGATACCATCCTGAAAAGTAAAATTCCCCTCGGAAAACAGTATTTTGATCCTGCAATAGACATTCTACTCAAGTAAAAACAGTTGTAGTAAAAGTACTTAAAGAAGAAATATACTGAAGTATCAAAGAAAGAAATGTTTTCTTATTATGACCTCATATCCTTGGTTGGTTAAGCTAAGTGTTGATGACCCAATTGGCGTTTTCCGTTAGCAACGGTCAACTCAAACAAGAAACCTCGGAGTTAAAGTAGGACTCAGTATGTTTAAGTCTTCAATAAATTAAGCATTATTATAAAAATAAAAAAAGAATTGCGGTTGTTGAGTAAAAGTACTTTCCACCCCAGCACACTACTACTAACAAACAGGCTAAATATTTATTCTAGAAACTAGAGACTAACACACTGTGGGTTAGCAGCTAGCACATTAAGGTTAGCACATTAGCACAAAGTAGCAGATGTTAAGCGTTAGGGATTAGCTGGGCGGGGTTACCTGGAGCTTTTTAAGCTCAGGGTCAGGGGGGAGGGGCTTAGTGGGAGGAGCAGGCCTGTCATGAACCTGATAGGAGAAAAAAAAACAGGGAGCAGATGCTGATCGGCCAATGAAAAGACATGCAGAGAGGAAGGGGGCGGTCACTGCCAGATTGGTAAATCTGTCAGTCAAGCACACATGTCAATGAGAGGAGCAAAGCAGATGGATAACGTTTCATACGCCATTCATGTTGTGGTGTTTCAGTCAGCTGATACCCGCCAGCATGTTGCCGTGGATACCTTGTTTGAGGGCGGGCTCAGAGGGATGTCGCCGTGGCGATTCCACTGGTAGCGCAGCGGTTGCACCTGTTCTCCGTTGCAATCATCCACGCGCTCCGTCACCGGAGTTCTGCACAACAAACATTAAACACATTAAACACTGATACTCAGCTCCAAGCCTAATGGTACCGAGATCTAACCCCAATGTTCACAGCCTAAACTGTAGGCACCCCGTAGCAAGATGCCCCCTAACCCTGTAGGAGTGACTGGATATAGGCATCAAGGAAAAGTCATACAAAGGCAATTTCTCAATATGAATAATATGTGACATTGATTTCTTTAAGAGAAGGAAAAACAAATATCTGAGCTGTTATGTATGCAATACCAAACCACTATGCCTGGCGGCCCAGTAACTATGGATGATGTGTACCCCCTAGTAGTTCCCTAAGTATGTTGGTGTGTAGTAATGACTCGGTACTATGACGTGAAGAAACATAATATGAGCAAAAACACAGACAGCCTTCATTATTTGTAGTGTAACCTCTAACCTCCATCACATCCACCAAGTGTAACCTATAACCTCTATCACATCTACCAAGTGTAACATGTAACTTCGATCACATCTACCAATGTAACCTGTAACTTCGATCACATACACAAGTGTAACCTGTAACCTCTATCACATCCACCAAGTGTAACCTCTATCACATCCACTAAGTGTAACCTCTAACCTCCATCACATCCACCAAGTGTAACATGTAACCTCTATAGCATCCACCAAGTGGAACTTCTATCACATCCATCAAGTGTAACATGTAAACTTTATCACATCCACCAAGTGTAACCTCTACCACATCCACTAAGTACAACCTCTAACCTCTATCACATGCACCAAGTGTAACCTCTTACCATTATCACATCCACCAAGTGTAACCTCTTACCTCCACCACATCCACCAGGTGTAACATGTAACCTCTATCACATCCACTGAGTGTAACCTCTAACCTCTATCACATCTACAAAATGTAACCTCTGAAACGTCCACCAAGTGTAACCTCCATCACATCCACCAAGTGTAACCTCTAACACATCCACCAAGTGTAACCTCTAACACTAACCATCTCACCAGGTGTGAGCTCCAACAGGCTACACATGGCTGATACACATGGATTGCATTAGGCTGCTAGCTACAGTCAGCAGGGAGGAGGAGAGGGGGGTGTCAATACACTGGTAGCATCACAGCATTACTAAAGCCTGCTTTACACTTTGTCAACACATCCACTAAGATCTGCGACACAATGCAGAAGAAGTATAAAGCGGCCATACGGAGCTAGCTAAAGATCTCATCACCTGAACCACAAACAAGCAGACTGCAGGCTTGGACACCTTTTTTAAACTAATACAGAGACTGACCACACTGGGCTTACCAGTCTGATAATTCATACAGTTTTTGTTCTTTGTTTAAGCTACAACCTGGTCATGTTGGTAACTACAAAGTTTGGCAACCTTTGTAGTTTAAAAACCAGTATCATCGGCATATAACATTAACAATGGATCACTACTCACTCATGGCTCTTATTTTAGGATTTTCAACATCAATTGATCTGATGCAAATAAAGTGACATGATCTCTAAAATGATTAGAGATGAAAATAAGTCTAAGTTTAAACCTTTAAACTAAACAGTGGAGAGCCAGCTGGGTGAATGTCATCATTTAAAACCAGAAGAAAAACTCAAGAGAAAACAAAGATTCAAAGACCTGATATTCTCACAGCACTTGACTCTCCAACTGTCAAACCACACAAACACAACATCTAGTCGTACCTGCTGTACAGCGGCTGAGCACCAAACTCTATCCCCCAATCCTCACAGTGTGTCACACTGCATCATGTGCAATAAAACAAAATAACCAACCAACCATCAATCAATTACGCAATACACCAATCAACTAACCAACCAATCAACCAGTAAATTATTAAATTAACCAATCAAAAGTAAGACATTAACCAATCAATCATCTGCGGCTAATTGGTTAAAAGCAGAGAGGTGTGGTTGTAGTACCGGTTGTGTTGGCGGCTCTTGTGGAAGGGGCTCCCCTCGCCGAAACACAGCAGACTGCGGCGACAGCGAGGGAATCGTAGCATGAGGAAGAGGAGGACCACCGGCACGACGAAGAGGAAGATGACCAGCAGGGCCACTCGCACCGGGTCCGTGCCTGGATGGTAACGCAAGACACGTTTATTTACAAAGCACCCTTCAAACACACAGGCCATTCGGAGTGCTTTACAGAGGCAGGACTCACATTTTAAGGATATATACATTGTATTTCTGTATGTACTAATACAGGTTTATTCAGTGCAGTGAGAAAGAGAAATTGATTCTATGGTTATATACTGTATAATTTTAACTAAATATACCTTCTCCTTAAAGGACCCCAAGTAAAGTAAAGTGGTAAAATAGGGGCCCTTTAATGACCAGTGGTTGCTTACCTCCAGAAGCTTGGGCAGGGCCACTGTCCACACTGCCTCCATGCCCAGCGTAGCGACAGTCTGGTGGGGCCCAGCCCACCTCACAGTGGCAATTCATGTTGCTGTTGCACACCTGACACACAACATACACCATGTACACACAATATACACACAAAGTACACATAGGCCTGCAAGGAATGTTCTGGTCTCACACTCACCGCAAAGATCTAGTATCGACATCTCACATCACATACAACATCTTAATGATCACTGTATCTTATCATAATAATAATACTGGATTGAAATCGCACAGAACTCTCCAGAACTCACCCCGTGCCCGCTACACTTGACCCGGCACTCCTCCACCCGGAACACAGACACGTCCTGACACTTCTGTTCCAAACACGCCTGAAAAACACAAACACACACACTCCTGTTTTAGGTCCACTTTGGAAATACGTGTTCAACACTTTCAAGTGCTAACCTTGGGATGTTTTATGTTTCAAATTAAAAAAAAACTAAATTGTACGTCTCTAGGAAGGACTCTTGCTCGTGGGGACCTAGAGAGAGAGGGTACTCTACCTTGTGAGGACCTAGAGAGAGAGGGTAGTCTACCTTGTGGGGACCGAGAGAGGGGACTTTACCTTGTGGAGACCTAGAAAGTTAATACCAGTCGTACCAGTCGTGCCCGCTTAGCTCATTAACATACATTTACATAAATAACCATATATAGTCACAAAACACCTCCTTTAAAGCCACGGGAAATGTGTGAAAGAATATGACAACATGGAAATAGCCGATTAAATTCTTGAATGGATTGGAAGAGTGAACGGGAAAATACAAATAAATAAATAAATAAAATAAAATAAATGGTTCACATAGTGAAATATAAGAGGACATATATAGAGGACACTTCTTGGTCCACTCGCTGCCGTGCTCTCTTCCTAAAATAAATAACGAGACATGGGAGGGAGTGTGTTTTGCGTTAAAGAGGAGTGTCCCTCTACCCCACACAGTAGCCTATCAGAGGTTAAGAGTATTTCGACCTAAAATCAAGCGCTATAATAGAGTGTTCGATTATTAGCGCCACAACTGGTGGGGCTGAGGCTGACCGAGTCCTCTAGAGATGTACATCGCCAGCGTCATTGTAAATCGTACATTTTCTCCCAAAGTTTGCATATTTTCAAGCCCAGAACAAATTGATAAAATGCACATTTTGTCAAAAAACTGCGTACGCATGGTATATGCACACATTTCTTCATACCCAACATTGATAAATGAGGCCCCTAGAGAGAGGACTCTATCTTGTGGGGACCTAGAGAGAGGACCCTACCTTGTGGGGGCCGCAGGCGGTTCCCTGGGCTACGCTGGCGGGGTCCGATACGTCGTCCCCCAGGTCCAGGTAGGTCCCGCGGCAGACCAGGTCGCTGTGGTTGAACTGGACCTTGGTGGTCAGGATCTCAGCGCTGGTGGTAAGAACCGGACGCCCGCTCCCACCCTGACATTGAAGCTTACCGCAGAGCACGTCCCTGGAGGGTGGTAGACACATATGAACACGCACACAGACATACACACACACAGATAAATACATAAATAGACATGGACACAACATACAAAAATACACACACACAGATAAATACACAAATAGACACCCACCAACATACAACATACATTTTTAACACTAGACAATGGGAAAAAGTTGAATCATACATCACGTATCAGTCAGTCTTTCTGACTTTTTTTCCAGCGGCATCATTGCTATACTGGGAGGGTTTATGGGAAGGTTACATGCTACTATTGATGCACTGTACATCTTGTATGCATTTAATGTGAAAACAATAAACATACTGTTTAAAAAATAAAAATTGATTCAGGCATTGAAAAATCGATAAAAGATTTTTTTTTTAAATGTCCCACCCCTAGCGCGTAAATATTTTGTTCAAGTTCGATATTGCATATACTTTAATGCTATTATAGCCTATCCGACAAAATCCTTTGTGATTTTTTCAGATTGTTTTCTTGTTATTTGTTGTCGTTGTTGGACTATTTTATTTACATTACATGCACATTGTATTCTCAATTATTTAGGAATAAGATATGCGTTTTATTATAGCCTAGTCTATGCCTATTGTAGGCCTATTTGTTATTTATGTTCACATGCAAATGCCTCTTTATTTTGCTGTTGTAATATTTCAGCTGGTCTGTGTTTTCTGTTCAGTTTTGCCTATATAAAGAACGAACAAACCATTATTTGACATTATATTGGAAAGCAGATGTGGGTGTAATTTCTTCTGCTTACAAACGGCGGTTAGATTAGTGGTCGGGTGCAGATACAGCAATATGCAGATTTGGGTGAGAAAATACAGTGCATAACTAACACACACACACACACACACGCACACACATGCAGATATATTTACGCGCTTCTGCAGGGGATGTAGGAGCCATTGGATGTCTGGCCACAGTTTCCATATTTATTTCCTTGTTTGTTGACCGAGGAGAAGCAGAGAGGCGGAGCATGGCTGGCATCTGGACAGACAGACATATAGACAGGCAGACGGGCAGTTAGGCAGAGGGACATACCTTGAACTTTGAGTGCAAAGGCGGCAAGCAGCTGTACTGGTTTCGTTTACGTAATGTAAAGCTGTGTCATGTCACTCTCCCACTATTTTACCATTTCACTAGTCACCATTTAGCAGACTTTTATGCAAAGCTACTTAGATTGACTAAATGACTGAGCAGATAGGGGTGGGGCATCTTGCTCAAGGATGCCTACAGGTAGACTGTAGATATTGAGGTTCAAACCCCTAACCTTTCAGCAGGGAGTCAAGATCCCTGGCACTCTCCTGTCCCTCCATGCTATACTATACTATACTATACAAGAATATATTCTCTAGTATTCTACTATACTATACTATACTATACTATACAAGAATATATTCTCTAGTATTCTACTATACAATACGATACAAGAATATATTCTACTCTATTCTACTATACTATACTATACAAGAATATATTCCACTCTAGTACTATACTATATCATACTATACAAGAATATATTCTCTAGTATTCTACTATACAATACCATACTATACAAGAATATATTCTCTAGTATTCTACTATGCTACACGATACAAGAATATATTCTACTCTCGTATTCTACAAGAATATATTCTAATTTAGGTTTCTACTATACTATATTATACTAAACTGTACAATACAGAATTAGAAAGAGATTTATTGCCACATAAGTATAAACTCTACTCTAGCATTCCACTATAATCTACTATAGGACATTGGGGATGGAACCCAGAACCTTTCGGCTAGGAGTCGCCCTGACCACTACACTGTCCAGACCCCCCCCCCCCCCACACTCCCAGCTGAGACTCACTGGCTCCCCACAGCATCTGACACTGGCTGTTGAGGCTTGCGCAGGTCCCTCCGAAGCAGTAGGAGGCGCTGTCCTCGCAGGGCTCTCCATTCTGTAGGAACACGTTGGCAGGGCAGTGGGGGGATATCCCTGTGCAAAACTCTGGGAGGTCACACTCCCCCAGGGGCTCACGACACGCCCACCCTGCTGACCGCAACTTGTGGGGGTGGTGGAGGTGGAGGTGGAGGAGGAAAAGGAGGGAGAGGGTAGGGGACAGGAGAAGATAGGGGGGAGTGTAGGGGAGAATAGAGGTGGGGGACAGAGGAAGAAGTGAGTGGAGGAGGAGAGGAAAGGAGAGGGAAGGATGGGGGTAGGGGAGAGGAGAGGAGGGGAGGATGGGGGAGGGCAGAGGCGAGGGGAGAGGAGGAGCATGAGTAAGAGGAGGAGCGGATAGGAGGACAGGGTAAGGTAGTGGAGGAGTGGAGAGGAGAGGGGAGGGTAGGAGAGGTAGAGAGGATGAGAGGAGAGAGGCGGGAATAAGAAAACGAAAGAGAAAATAAGGCTTCTTTATTATTATTTCCTTCTTTTTGTTCTCTACTGTGAAGTGCTCTTCACTCCCAGTGTACTGCCACTGACAACGCTGACCTTGTGTATTCCTTGATTAAACACATTCAAGAGCTCCCCTGTTACCTAACAGTGTGTGTGTGTGTGTGTGTGTCTGTGTGTGTGTGTGTCCTAACCTTGCAGTCTTCACAGCAGGTCCCGTGGGCGGAGCACTGGGCTCCGGGCTGCAGTTTGCAGGTGGAGGCGTTACAACACGGGTCATCACACTCCTGACCAATCACAACACAGCAACGAAACCCATCACGTGGAGAACACACACTACAGCACATCATGGCTATGATACTGCTGTATACATGTAGTATGATCGCTACCTTCAGCAGGTAGCATGTAGCCTGATGTTAGCATGCAGTGTGTTATTAACATATAGCGTGTTCCCTATCTCCAGCAAGTATGATGTTAGCATGTAGTATGTTGTTAGCATGTAGCTCTACCTCCAGCAGGCCACAGTCACACTCCTCTCCCTTCTCCACGTAGAGGTTACCACAGCGCGCGCCCCCCAGCAGCCTCTCGGGCTGGGGCACATTAAAGAGGCACATGCCCCCTCCGTGCACCAGGCTCAGCCTTAGGTCCTTGGCACTGCAGCTGCTGAATTGCTGCCCAGGCATGAACCTGGGGTAGAAGGTCAGGGGTCAGTAGGGGTGGGGGATGTGGGTCTCGATGGCGACAGAACCAGGGTATATATAAAACGGATGCAACACATCGCCAGACCAGCAGAGGGTGATAGTTCACTGTCTTTGAATCTAAGAGAGGCCTGGAAGTTTAGTATTGTGTATTGTTGTTATGTATTGTTTCCCAAACTGTGGGAACAATTTGGTGTTGCATATCGTGTTTCGAGATCTCGCTGACTCATAAGCTAGAATCATTTTAATGAATATATTTTTTCGACTACTATTTCTACTACTAATCACTTGGTAAAGGGCAGCTAGTGTTGGGGTTAGAGCAGTGTGTGTGCTGAGGTGTTGGTACCGACCCGGTAGACGGTTCCATGATGCAGCCGCCGAGCCGGGGTTCGTTCTGACATTGGCAGTGCCGCTCTGCCGTGTCGTGGCTCATCCCCAGATTGTGACCCAGCTCATGAGCCACGGTGGACGCCACGCCCAGCACACTCACCAGGTGGTCCTGGGAGACAGACGGGTTTTAACCAGACAAACAGGCTCAAAACACACAGACAGGTTTACATTGGACAGTTGGACAGGTTTCAACAGTGTGAGACAGACAGATAGACAGTGTGAGACAGACAGACACACAGTGTGAGACACACAGACAGACAGTGTGAGACAGACAGACAGACAGACAGACAGGTAACACACCACGTTGACTCCTCCTGATCGGTCTCTGGAGCACATGGACGACTGGGAGGCCATACCCACGGTGGTGCCATCAAAAGACCCTCCCCTTCACACACACACACACACACACACACACACACACACACACACACACACACACACACACAAAATAAATAAATAAATGTATAAACATTAACAATACATAAATAATGTTGTCTCAATGCACACATACACGTGTACACAAAAAAAAAAATACACCATTTACCATATAAATAAACAAACGCATGTGTCTACACATACAGATAGGGCTGGAACGATATCAGATTTTCAGTACAGAATTATAGTGGCCAAAAGAAGATTTTCTCGATATCTAAAGAAAAAAAAGAAAAAAATAATAATAATAATAATACCAGTCAAATTCAAATCTTTAACTTTGTTTATTGTGAGTTTTGTCTCTTTTTTGGCAAATTAATTAGAGAGGTGGAGAGAGAGTCTGTAACCATAACTATACAAAAGCGTACAAAAAGAGCAGTTACACTTAATTGATAGTGAAAAGTGTAATGATAAAAAAGTGATAGAGTGTTTATGTGTTTATGGAATCCAAAAGGTTAGCTCACCACACTGGCGAGCTAACCTTTTTCGGGTTAGGGTGGTGTGAGGAGAAGAGTGTCTCACTCTCGTCTGTCATCTCCTCCAACATGATTTTGCGCCACTGTGGTTCTAGCTAGCTATTTAGTTACTGCATCACGGCATCACGTCAGGTGTGTCTGTGTGTGTGTGGGGCATTGTGTGTGTGTGTTGGGCGTTTGGGATTAAGACAACGCAAGAACAGAAAGAAACAGATGATTTAAGAGGTGCTGGATTACACAAAATGATTTGTGATATGTGTATTATTAACATATCAATATTTCATTTTTTAAATGTCACGGTTATTGTCAATACCGGTATATCGCGACACCCCTACATTCCCACATGTTGTGCGTCATTGCATCATTGCAGATGAGAAAATTAGTTTGAGGTACGGGGTTGAAGCCTCACATGACCAGCTGTGCGTTGTCATGGTGAAGGCGAGGCAGCAGCTCCCGGCTCCTCCACTCCAGGAAGTGGTTGAGCGTGTCGGTGGGGCTCCGCTCCACGGCGATCCGGTCTCGCTCGCTCCAGATCTCCAGACCCACCAGTGCAACGCGTACGTTCAATGGCCGGTAGAACTGGGGACAGAGGGAGAGAGAGAAGAAAGGGGGAAAGACATAATGGTAGTACAAGCAAATTAAGGTTAAGTGAGATTAAGTTGTAAAATAGTAGTAGAAGTAATGAGTTAAAAATGAATCCTGAATGTGAGCTAGACAGAACTTACCCAGTCCACCTGGTTGGCTATGTCCAGCAGTCGATAGATGACGGTCTTGTTGCTCTTCTGATAGTTCACATACTGGATCAATACACATTATAAAACAAATAAATACATGTTAAATAATAATCAATAATGGTACATAATGGTGAATCTCTCAAAAGTCTTTGTATAAAAAATTGTATACAAAAAAAGTAAATTTCTTGGATGCAAAAGATTCAGAAACTAAACCAACAAAAACTAAACCAAGTTAGTATTAAAGAGTATTATTGTTCAAATATAATCCACACACACACACCTCCTGATGGTCAGCCACCAGCACCAACTCGATGTACTTGGTCTCAGACACAAGGTCTCTTCTTATCTGTACAACACAAACACAGGTCAACCACAGGACTAGCAGATCAAAGGTCAACACAGTAAATAAAACATAGTACTAATAGCTTTGTAATTAGAATAAATAACACACAATACATTATTATAAACACTATAAATTATAACAATTTAAGAATAAATTGCTACTTTTTTTATCAACACAATAAATAAAGTACTTGTACTGTAGTGCTACTGCCATCAGTAAACCTCCAGCAAATATACAACATATATACACAAAAAAAAAAAACGTACAAAATAAATTTGTACTCCTTGCCAACATCACAAAACATTGAAGTGGTTTAAATACATCCGATTGTCAAGGCAACAATAGGCCCCCTAACCCTTTTAGTGAGGTCACCACCAGTGGTTGTGGGTCCATATTAAGTTAGGGTATCACTTGAAGGCAGGCGGCCCCCAGACAATCGTCTCCTCACCCTGAGTGTGTTTTGGACAGCGTGGAGGGGAGGGACGGGGGTGTGGGAGACCCCGCAGCCCCCGGGACTGGAGCCCTCTAGCGGCTTGGTGCGGTACATTAGGTGGACCCCTTCGTCTCCTCCCCTGCCTCCTGCCGGGTCCTCTGGGTGGAGCTCGAAGCTCAGCGTTGCGTTGAGGGCAATCACGCCGCTGTAGGAAAACACAACGCAACATGGATCACCCTTCACCTTCAGACTTCACCTAAACCTTGACACGACTGTCAAGGGTTAGAGTTAGGGTTAGGCAACATTGCCTTGTAGCAACCCAGGTTCGATTCCTACCTCTGGACCTATGCTATGTGTCATTTCCTCTCTTCTTCAACCCACTGTCTTCAGAAAAAAAATTATACATATATATATATATATATATATATATATAATTTTTATATATATATATAATATAAAGTGGTAGTAAAGTAAAGTGGTGGGCATAGATTAATTTGTTTAATCTAGATTAATCTCACTGTAATCTTGGAATTAATCTAGATTAATCTAGA
>JAOPJI010000123.1:404632-421948 GCA_027122695.1 Merluccius productus | reverse complement strand
TGTGTGTGTGTGTGTGTGTGTGTGTGTGTGTGTGTGTGTGTGTGTGTGTGTGTGTGTGTGTGTGTGTGTGTGTACTATAACGATAAACCATTCTAAGGATCATGTATAAAAAAAACAAGACCTTTTACACAGATATTTGATCCACCCTCACCCAAACCGGGTCATTTTCCAACCAAATTCTTATTGAAATAAGATGAGATTTATGAATGTATTAATCCCAGATGGAAAATTAGGGTAAGAAATTACAGGACAGTAAAGGGAACATAAAAAAAATAAAAGTAAAAGCCACACACAAGAAAAAGCACAAAATGATACTTGCCTTCCGAACTAACCTAGTGGCCTAAAAAGTGGTTCTCAATTGAAGCGTATTATCAAACCATGTTGTTGTTTTTCTTGCGCGCTGTTGACGTCATTTCGTAATCTCCCAGCGGGTCCTGGTGTCCTTGGTTTCACATGGCTACCCTCTGCTAACAGAGCGTAGCCCGGCCCTTATGTTAGCCGGCCAGTGTCAAGTCGCTCGGTGCCCTTCAGGAATGGCTGGCTTTCTAGGTTCAGGCAAGACAATTGTCATAAGTTGGAAGTGAACATGCACACGACGGCACTGACGCCAGTGCTTAGAAATGTGTAGTTTTCGTTTCTTTTTATCGAAATCGACTTGCGGCAGGGGTTCGTTTGGCATTTTGCTCATGGTTACAGTTGAGCTTCAGCGGACATTTTGTGATCCAGTTGGCTGGGAGTCGGAAACACCTCATCCGCTATTATAATAATAATACTAATAATGCATTCGATTTATATAGCACTTTCCAAGGTGCTCAAAGACGCTTTACACTGAGACACAAGGCAAATGTAAGGTACGTGAAGAAGACGAGAGAGGAGTAGAGGAGACATGAAAAGGGAGGGGAGAGGAGGGAAGGAGGTTAACGCCTGCTTGAAGAGGCGGGTTCTGAGGGCCGGTTTGAATGATGGCAGCGTGAGAGTGTTTCAGAGAGACTCTCCTGTCCTTTATGTATGCGTCGTCGTTACAACCTCCCCCCCCCCTGTTCTAACCCCAACCTCCTTCCCCCAGGTTCGTGCCCGACAAGGAGTTCACCGGGGCGGACCACGCGCAGCGGCGCGAGGGCCCGGTGCAGTTCGAGGAGGATCCCTTCGGTCTGGACAAGTTCTTGGAGGACGCCAAGCACCACGGCGGCTCCAAGAGGCCGTCCACCAGCGGCCGCTCCAAGGACGACTACCACGACAAGAAACGCCGGAAGGAGTGAGCTCCCGGGCGGCCACGTGTCTCCCGGTGGCGGTTGGAGCGACGCGGCGGCCCTGAGGGGCGGGGCTTGGCTAGGCTGGAACGGTGGGTCCAGACCCTTCGGGGGGGGGCTGTGTGTTTGGTCAGGAATGGTCTGCAGGGGTTTTTTGTTTTTGTTTTGTATGGTTTTTGTCTTTGAACAAAAGAGACCAACGGAAACCCGAAAATGTACTTCATTTTCAAAGAAATGGATTGGGGGTTTCTTTTTGTTTTGTTTTTTGAGTTGTTGTTGTTTTTTTACCCCCGGCGAATTGTGTGTGTGTGGTTGCTAGGCGGTTGAAGCGAGTTTACAGCAGTCAACTTGGCGGTCGGCTGTGTGCCAGAGTCGTTTATGCATCTCACACTTTCATTGTTCCGTTTGTGACCTGCAACCAACCAAGGTCAATTGAAATGCCTGGTTATATCCGGGCCACTGGTCCCCAACTATTTAGAATTTAGTCATGTCTTTTTATTTTTAATAACCAAACCAGCCCCTACCGAAAGCGAACTGGGGACTGTTAATATTTACTGTTATGTTAATGGTATGTTAATATACACTTGTTATAAATAAAATTCTAGCTGAACCATAAACAATGTTCCTGTACGTTTTCTGTGCTATAGCAGTGTGTAACCGGTGAGAGCCCGTCTCCCACTGTGTGATGGCTCGACCTGTTGCGTTGTCCATTAGCTGTGTAATTGTTTTATGCCCCCCCGCCTCCCCCATTACCACATACAAAGTAATGTGTTCCACATACAGCGATGATTAAAGACCGAAAGATTATTTCCAGAGAAGCAATCAATTCCAAAAGCATGAACAGAAGCAGATTGGAGATTTATGCTATGACTGAAATGACACAAACGCCATTGATTACAATGCATGCATTAAAGCACCCGACTAATCAAGTCATTACAGCCTCAAACAGATGAACAACTCTCAGGCAAAACTCCTGATACTTTTATGTTAATTATTACTTCAATATAATCGGTCTGGTTCTAGCCCCTCGGCTGCTGTTTCGTCGGCATCATGAGAACAATAGCTGACTGGAATGTAAAGAAGAACAAATATTGGGTGAGACACAATAAGCCGTATGGACCGCTGGCTCCCAGCACTGCTTCTCACCTTGTGGTCATGAGGCCCATGAGGATCTTACTACACACTGCTGCTTTTAACAAGCAAAGTTAATAACGTTAATAATGACGTTTACATTATTTACGTAAATAACGTTAACAGCGTAAACTACGTTAATAATGTAAATAACGTTATTTACATAAATAACGTTAACTATGTTAACGTTAATGCAAATAAGGTTATTTACGTTATTTACATAAATAACTTAAATAACGTTAATGTTATTTACGTAAATGACGTTAACGTCAATAACGTTAACGTTATTTACGTAAATAACATTAATAATGTTAATGTTAACAACGTTAATGTTATTTATGTATATAACGTAAATAAAGTTTAAGCTATTGTTTATATGCAAGAAAACATGCTTAATCCCATTTGGAAGGGTAATGGTGAAAGTTCAGCTTTCTCCGATTTGAGGTAGACTGGAGAACTTTGGTCATAGCAGGTGTAATCTTCTAGATAGAAAGGTCACCTTGGACTTAAATTGAAGCTTACAAATGTGCAAAGTTTTTCACATCCATGTAAGGCAGTGATATGTATAACAAAATGCTTGAAAATGATCACCTTTGATGACAATTTGTCAGGCGAACACACATTTTTTGGTCTTTTGGGATAAACTGAGGGTTATATTTGAAAATAGAAAGGCAGTAAGCCCCAGAATATTATTCTGATAGTTTCCCCTATGTGTCAGGATACACCATGCAAAATGTCAGACTTGTCTGACCATTTATGCAGTTGTAGTACCCTAATATATGCAACAACATCATTTCGCCAGAAGCTTATCCCAAAAAGGTTTTTTTTTGGCCCCTGAGGCCAAACGGCCCTGAGGTTATCAACTTGTGATGGCCCAATGTATGAGATAACAGGAAATAATAGTGAAAAACAGGTAGCAAAAAACATCCTGAGGGGTGGACCTGGCTCCCGGCCTAATTCTTTCCATTTTGTTGAGTGGCTCCCCTGAGGACTCAGACTTTTTGCACACTGCAGGACACAGAGGAGAACTTTGTTCCTCGTGGCTGTCCAGCTCCTAAACTCCCACTACCCCCTGATCAGTATCATCTCCATGAATAAAGTGATTTGATTGGTTCCAAATATTCAAACAAAACAGGTTATTTGAATTACCAGAGGGTTACATGGCCGAACTTTGAAATATTCAAGGAAAGAACAAGAACATTAACAAACATTAAACATTAAAACCAGCAATTTTTAAAATATCCAAGCACCCTGTATCATAGCTACATGTGTGACGTTTTTAACAAATCGGTCTGGAAATCGGTCCAAAATTCGGCAAATAATTCTACTTTAAGATTGAGGAGTACCTCTTTACCCATGCACCGCTACCTCTGCTAGCCCTGTACCAAGATGGCAGCGCTTTAGGCACGCCCCTCCACAGTCGATGCGGCGTCTATGTATATGTCTATGGTTAGCCTGCTAGTTCTGTGGTACAAGTTACCATGGTTACTGAGCAGGGAACCATATACACTACCGTGACGGAACAGAACTTAAGTGAAAGTGAGACACCCCCCAGGTGTCTGTCACACACACACACACACACACACACGCCTTAACGCCTCATATGCTGTTTCTGCAGACATTTGTTACTGTGGTTTTTAGAGAAAGGGCTCCACCTATTGGCGATGAAAACGCATGACTGAACCATCCTTCCCAGTGATTCCCAACTAGTGGGCCTCATCCCCCCAACTGGTCCACGAGTTCAGTCAGAGTCATGTTAATGGTATTTTTATGGACAAAAAACCACATCAATACTGTAATATTTATTAGTAGGCCCGTATATGGTACTCAAGTCACCATGGTACAGCTTCTTTTGATAATTGGGTTGTGGTTGAGTATTTTAGGTCAATAGCAGGTCATGAACACTTGAGACGTTGAAGCCTCAAGTTGAAAAAAGCTATAGGCCATAAAATGTGACCTGTGAAGCCCTTTGAGGCTGTAACTGTGATTAAGGGATATATACAAATACAATTGACATGACTTCTATCCAATACACAACCTACCTAACATCAACATTGTCTAAGAAAAAAAAGACAATAAAAAGATTCATGTTTCCATATCAAAGTTTATTGCCGACATGCATGAGATTTGATGAAGTACAAAAATATGTCTTTTATACAAACGTGTTTTCTTCCATCTGTACAATTACCCAGTTTATTTTGATGCCAGAGTCCGACCAAAACAGCGAACTTTCAAACCACCACAGCTAACGAGGATGCGTGTTCAAACTCACCTCACAATCACCACGCCTGCAATTTAGGGAAGATCTCTTTCTTAATGTCACAAAATGTTATCGTTTCTAAAGTCACACAGTTTGCCGTGGCCTTGCCAGATCAATTACATGCAACAGTCACTTAGTTGTTTTTACACAGACCTTGAAACTCACACTTATCCCATGCTTCAAATCCACAGCAAGTTGCGGTCTACCAACAAATGTGTATAAAAAACTAAATAAAAAACATTAAATGTGGCGTTGTGATAACTACAATTTCTAACACTTACTGGGCAACAGTTGAATACGTCCACACCAGGGCACTCTTGAATCTCTAGAGCTTTATTTAATGTTTAATAGCTAGGCCTAATCAAATATGGTGACTGACATTCCACGATTACTCGGTTAGCATTCAAGAGCTACGACGCTCACAAACCTTTGTTTCTACGTGACTACAATACTGCTCTATACCCACAAAATTCACATTGACAGGGGACAAAAAAAGGCTTTCATAACATTTTCTTTTTATGGCTATCTGTGTGTGGCTATATGTGGTGGTTGACAGGCGTTGTGTATTTGCGACGTGTCGAGACTCTGGGTATGAATACATTACAGCGGTACTACTGGCGCAGTTTTAGAGGTGGAACTTATTATTTACATACTGGCCAAGAGAGATGATAGCCTCAACACTGACTCACCCCCAAAAACTCAACATAATAATAGATGGATATTATTCGCTTGTTTTTCTGTAAAAAATATAACTATGTAAAGTCAGTCTCATTATTAGTGTAGCTTAAATTCAACCACAGTGTGGCAACATGGCAAGAAAAAACATTTTGGTAGGGAAGAAAAAAAATCTAAAACAGCGCGATGAAGCTGAAATGGAAAAGAGTGCGAAAATAGCAAAATATTTAACGTCTTTTAAAAGACGTACTCAAATCACTACTGGGCTAAAGCAGAGAGAAACAAATGGTAGGATCTGAATCTACAGGAGAAAGGGATGTTACACGAATGAATAAATAATTAAACTTCAAAGAGGAAAGTAGAGCAAGAAAATATTCAATTTGGGAAACTTTGCACACCATCAGTTCCTAGATAATACAGGAGATCCAAAATGGGTTGTCGCATTGCACTCGGTACACTCGATACAAACCCTTTGGTAACGTCGAGAACGACAAATACCTCCTGGTCAACATTGAATCAACCTAGATCGAGATGAATCCAGATTTTAATTTCATTGTTTTGTTGAATCTTTACTGCATCGTGCATCTCCAACCAGCTCCTCTCTGTTACTCATCTCTGTGTGACGACCACAGGGCAAGCAAGATTAGCTTCAAAATGGAAAAAAGTCTTTAAAAAAAATATATCAAAAGACAAATCCTGTGTTCAGTGATGGAGGACAAACAAGGAGCCGTCGTGGCATTGGTTCACAGTGGGCCAGATCAGAGGCTAGACGATAGCTTAAGGGGTTGGTTATTAAACTCAAAGATACTGCAGAGCGGTCCAAGCATCAGATGTTAGTTCACATTCAAACTGACATGCGTCCCCGGGGTCCACCGGCCCCAGGGTCCAAGCTCTGGAGTCCAACCACAACACCTGGAAGCCATTCGATTCTGAATGGGGATGACAACTGCAAAAGCTAAAGCGCGGAATCAGTTCCTTGGCTCGTGTATCGTGTTTTTTTTTAAGACATGATTTCGATGGCACCGGGGAGTGTGTGGAGGCTGGGAGAATAAAACCACGTGTCCCGCGCTCAGGTCTTGGCGTGGCGACTTCCAGTTATCCACTGCTAGCTGCCTGGATTGCTAATACAGGTTTCCTTGGTAACCAGTGGCGTGAGAGTGGAATGGGGGATGCAGGGAAGCTAATGCATGGCGTATTAATTGTCTTTAAAAGGGCTGTTAAAAATGCTACTTATTCATAATATGGATTGGGGGGTGGGGAGGGAGGAGCTTATTCTGGTTGCCAGGGCAACCCAGCCTCTGCAGCCGAGGCAGGAGAACAGTGAGGCTGGCGTTCAGGACGAGAGACACAAGAGACATAGAGAGGTAGATCGATTCAAAGTCAGTCAGAAACAGTGAGGGGAGGGAGGGCGGGCGAGATCACTCTAGTCAGGGAGAACTGACGATAGAGAGACAGACAGAGAAAGAGAGAAAGAGAGAACTAGAGGTAAGGAGGAGTGACGTCTGTGATCATGGGATCCGACTTGAGGCAATATGATTGGACGGCTGGGGGGTAAAGGGGGAGGCGGCTTGCTGCTACATCACATCCTGGTACGATGAGTCTTCGGGGTCATCAGTCTCTTTACAAGGTCGTTAGTCACCTGGCTATAGCCCCAGGCCACGCCCACAGGCTTAGCCCCCGCCCACACGTGTGAGTCTACAGGTAAAGTTAGGCTGTGGGAGAAGTCTTGATGCCAGCTGCTAACATTTGGTTCCAGTCCCAATCCTGGCTGGTGGTTCGGGACGATGTTCCCGCTCAGCTTTTTGTTCTGGTGCCGCATGGTGGGTGGAGGTCTTGTAGGGTAGGGGAACGGGTGGAGGTGGTCTAGGGGTAGTGTTGGGGGTGGTCCGGTGGTATTGATAGTGGGTGTGGGTTACTTCCGTAGGAAGCGCTGGGCCAGCATGGCTGCGTCGAGGGGGCTGACTGGCTGGGCGTCCAGCCCCAGGCGTCTGACGGGAGGGATGCTGCCATAGTGCCTCTGGGCCAGGAAGCTCTTGGCCTCGTGCAGAGTGTGCTTCTCCTCGGCCAGCAGCAGCTGCTGCCGCATGTAGTTCTCAAACTCGTACTGCGACGCCTCCTCGGACACCTTGGCCTTCAGGGGGAGATGGGCAGCTGTTAATACCCATCAGTAGCGTGGGATACGCTATATGTTCTCGTTGAGACATTAAGGATTTTAAGACATTCATTGTTGTTTTGCATATATGCATACGTTTCTACATTTTCTAAAGTTTATTACTAAAAATATCAACACAAAAACGCAGTTGGGAATATTCATTTATTTCTATTCTTACTTCTACTTATTTCTATTACGTTCTATTATTTTTCCATTTTCAGCAGAGCAATTGTGAAAAACAATTTACCTCAGGAGGAATAAAGTACTCAAAGTATTTCGCAGTATTTAGCTTTTATCCAAAGAGCCTTCCGGTGAATTTTCGATACACGTCACTGCTAGACGACAGTGCTAAGAAGAGTTAGCAGTAGCTTTTGCAGTAGCATACCTCCAGCAGGTGTTCAGGGTGATTGACCTGGTCATCGATGTCAGGGACCACCTGTAGGGGGGCGCCCAGCGAAGACACAGACTGCCTGGAAACACACAAATAAACATCCCTATTAACTCATTACCTCCTGAAAACACAGAAACGTCATCATTATCCATTTAGCATTTGGTTATCAGCAGCCGCTTTTTATCCAAAGAGACTTGCAGTGAATCTTTTTACATGCAAGTCATTACGGAGCAGATGGGGGTTAGGGCATCTTGCTCAAGAATGCCTACGGGTAGACTTTGGACATGGCAACAAACGCACACAACCTTTCCTACCCAACCCAAATTTCCTGTCTGGTTCCGAAACAAAAATTAGATGCATTTTATTAATCCCAAACCATGGAATACATATACAACAGATGTAAACCCCAGACACCATCCCATTCACTGCAGAAACAGATCTTGGTTTCTAAATCAAACAGTATCGCTAAACGTCAAACCAGACACCAACTACAACAGTGATATTCTGCTCCAAGGGGATGTAGTTACTGCCTCTCTCCAGCAGGGGGTGGAGTTACTGACCAGGACGCAATGATGGTGCTCAGTGACTCAAGGACCTCCCCGGCGGTCAGCCTCTGCTGGGGGTCCAGAACAAGCAGCTTCCGGATCAGACACACAGTGTTCTCCGACACACGGCCGTCCCTGGGGGGAGGAGGGGGGGGGGGGGGTTAGAGGAGTACGGTCAAGGGGATAAGCACAGCGTGTGATGATCGAGAATCACAAAGTCGAGAGTGTCAAGCCTCGAGTGAATAACATTTCATTCATTATATCTGTGGCACACTGGGCTTTGTGGCACACTGGGCTGTGGCCCGTCATTCCTGTTGAAGGGTTTTCCGCCTCATCCGTCTGCGTGCTCAACATTGTGATTCCACCTGGCTTCCACTCAAGCTCTGGTATTTAGTTTACCTTTAGTTACGGCACGTTCAGCGACGATCTTAACCAAGTGGCTGGTCATTGTTGGCAAGAGGGAGAGTACATATTCGTATCACTTTTCTCTTTTGAATAATTTTATTGTCTTACAAAATGTGTGATTCCTGCCCATGGAAAGCACTTTGAATGAACCTGTGTTAGAAGGGTGCTCTATACACCTGCCTTTATGTAAATATTAGGCATGTACATACTAGTAACACACCAAGTGGAGTACTTACTCGGGTATGGAGTACAATGTGTAGTATGAGTAATTACTCGGGTATGGAGTACTCTTATGTGGCATTAATACTCACTCGGGTATGGAGTACTCTGCAGCCTTGATCTTCCTGAAGAGTTCCTGGGGGATGCTGTCGTAGAAGGGGAACTGTCCGTACAGCATGGTGAACAGGACCACACCCAGGGCCCACATATCACTCGGCTTCCCCCGGTACGGACGCCCTGCAACAGCACCACAACACCCAGGAGTTAGACTCACCACAACAACCAGACGATTATTGTCTAGAGTTGGACGTATAGGCGGGATTCCAAAATTCTGTCTGTATAGCAATTCGCCTTGCGCTTCCTGCTAAATCTCCAGATGTTTTTCCTCGCTCTCCATTGTACTCGCTGTTCCAAGTGTCGACTTGCTGAACCTGCTCGAAAGGAAGCTCAATCGGCAGTCAAATCGTGTTGGGGGCTGCGGACACGTCAGTATGCATCCTTACGGGAAGTGTTTTAGCCATTCCTTAAAGTATGTCATACATTTAAATATCACGCCACCGTCTGCCCAAATATATCTAACGTGATTGATGAGATAGCTAGTACAGCGTATAGTGCTAGAAGAGCATGGCTAGCCCTGAGCTAGTCACAAGGCTGTGGCGAGACAGCTAGTAGCGTAGGGTAGCACTAGCGTGGCTAGTCACAAGGCTACGGCGAGACAGCTAGCAGCGTAGCATTAGCGTGGCTAGCCCTGAGCTAATCACAAGGCTTTGGTGAGGTGGTGAGTCAGCTGGCATAGGAAGGCGCGGGGGCGTGGCCGGTGCGCAATTATGGTTAATATGGGAGTAGTTCCGCTCCACATGAGTCATACGGTGAGTCAGGATCGTCCAGGTTTTACACGCACTGGTTCAGGACACGCCAAGCTCGTTTTCACATCTACAGGAAGAGACACTTGGTGCTCTGGGAATTCCCGTTTAAAACGCATCGTCTCCACCTCGCCCAGCGAGCAGCTGTCACTAAAGCAACATCACTCATCACAGAGGGTAAACAGAAAGCCACTCAACATGACAACACGCGTCGACCAGCAAACCACAAAGGACACACGTTTCAATTCCTGTTGCTTACGAAACCGAGACAAAACGAACAAACACAAACATTGTGTAGCGCTCTTCAAGCGGGGCCCAGACTACCCAGTATACCCTGCTGGCGTCTGTCTGCTCGCTAGACGACCACGCTGCCGTATAACTTTACGTTTCCTTCTGCGTGGCTATGCAAGGCGTGTCAGATCGTTTTTGAAGAGGGTTGGATCACATGATGTTCTCCCTCTGTGGGGGGGGGGGGCGAGCAGCGCCCCAGCACCCCCCATCACATGCTCCCCATCTACCTCTGACATCACTGACCTCCCCCGCCCACCGCCGCGTGATAACCACCACCGTGGTTCCTGCGCTTCCTGTGACGCCCCCAAGCTCATCTCCTGATAGAACACAGATGACTCAATACGATGAACCCAATTAGAAATCATTTCCTCTTCACCCACCCTTTTGTTTCCTGCTAAACTGGTGGTCCCGTTGAGCTCAACTGGAAGAGCTAGATGAGGAATCAAACCCCTAACACCAGTAGTGCAAGGCATTAACACTGCAAGGGTTATGGGTTCGACTCCCTGAATAGCTCAACTGGTAGAGCAAGGCAATAGAACCGTCAGGGGTTCGTATTCACTCACGGCATTTTTAAGACATATGCATAAAAACGGTTTATTCACAACACTACGTCCCTGGACCGTCAATCAAACACAGCTACAGTAACACAACAGACAACTCAACTACACGGAGGACATCGATCTCTAAACATGGACATCTGGGTGGGTGTGCGAGTGTGCCTCACCACTGAGGACGTCGGGGCTGATGTAGGCGGGACTTCCTCTCTGGTCCTTGAGCAGGTCGTCCTCGCTGACCAGGTGTTTCCCCAAGCAGAAGTTAGTGATAGTGATCCGGTGGGTTCTGGAAACACAAAGAAACAAAAAACTCTCACAACAGAGTACTGGACCGGACCAATAAGATACGCCCTTCCTCCTCCTGGAGACTGCCGGTTCCGTTTAGAGCAATGACATAAAGAGTGCGCGACAGAGTGCTAAATTACATAAAATCATATTCACTAGCTGGTCAGAATTAATGAACAAACAAGCCAACTGGAACGAGTTATTTAATATAGTCCAGCTAGTTAGTTAGCTCATTCTTTAATATGGACCAGCTAGTTAGTTAGCACGTTCTTTAATATGGACCAGCTAGTGACACCAGGCAGTGCTTGCTAACCACTGGGAGGACTAAACTACTTCGATGGTAGGGAGGAAATCTGTGTGGTCGTCGTCAGCAGCAAGCCACACAGCGGGCCATCCACATGCACACACACACACACACACCACAACAACAACCGTGCACAGGCACCAACCATGCACGCTCCCCGCCATGCACAGAGAAGTGAAAGAGAGAAGAGAAAAGAGGTAGAAGAGTGCAGACGAAGCAAGAAAAAGAGAGCAACAGTAGAGACAGCAAGAAATTAAGTCCCGAGAGTGGTGTGTAAGCGTGTGTGTATGTGGTGACTCAGGCCTGAGGTATGGCTTCTTTGGCAGGCCTATCCTTTGTGTCCTGCTGGGAGTGTTCCACTAGCCTACACACACACACACACACATATCGCCCCCCACCCTTCTACACACATGACCCCCACGTTCCTAACCACACACACACACACACACACACACACACACACACACACACACACACACACACACACACACCTGTGTATAAGCAGTGTGTGCGAGTTAGTCACGCAGTCCTGTGTAAACTGCCTGTGGAATGTGTGTGTATGACCAGTTTGCAGCGCTATAACTCAACCAGAATAATCCAACCCCAGCTCACTTCATCACTGCCTCTGTTCACACACTAAACACTATTCTCATCTCCTACAAAATTAAGCATCCTATATTAGTTTCTCTATTATACATCATCCTCCGTTCTCGATTTTATCCATATCAAAACACACACACACACACACACACACACACACACACACACACACACACACACACACGCGCTGCATCCAGCCATGTCAACACTACCAGGCAAGTAGAGAACATGCACACGCGCACACACACACACACACACACACAACAGCACAGAGAGCAACAAGGCTACAGTGCTGCATTGCACCAGGTCTCTCTGGTCGGCTCTGTGGTCGTGTCTCGGTCTAAAAATGACTGGACGCTCCAGAGCCCCCTGACAGACGGGAATGGAACCCAGAACCTGTCTGCTGGGCGTATAACACAGCAGCAGCAGCACTAAATAGTGAGTGAAGGGGGGATCTCAACTCACCGTTTATTCAGCACCATGTTGCCCAGCTTCAGGTCTCTGTGGACTATGTTCTTCTGTTGGAGAGAGAGAGAGATATGATTGGTCATATTGGGATAGAGAGAGATGATTGGCCAGACGGGGACAGAGAGATATGGTCATATTTGGATAGAGGGAGAGATATGATTGGTCAGACTGTGAGAGGAACAGATTTGATTGGTCAGACTGCTAGAGAGAGATGATTGGTCAGACTGTGAGAGGGAGAGATACGATTGGTCATACTGTTAAGAGAGGATTGCTCAGACTGTTAGAGATATGACTGGTAATACTGGGAGAGAGATATGATTGGCCAGACTGAGAGAGAGATATGATTGGTCATACTGGGATAGAGAGATATGATTGGTCAGACTGTGAGAGAGATATGGTTGGTCAGACTGTGAAAGAGCGATATGATTGGTTATACTGGGATAGACTGATATGCCCGGTCGTACTGTTCTAAGTGAATCACTGGTATCAAAACAATTGCTCAATTTTCCATCTGGGAGTGGTCTATTTACATGCCATGTGAGTCACTTGGAACAACAAAAGCACCACTCCAAAAAGACCTTGTTAACTGCCTAGCATGACGCTAATGTCCTAGCACAGGGCTAACACAAATGGCACAAATATCGTAGCATGCCATCAAACTACTAACATTGCCATTTCAACAGCTAGTAGTCAGCGACAAGAAATGATTCACCCAGTACACTTGCATGTTCTTCTAGATGCCTAGTCTGTTGTCAGACGGTCCCTAACAAAGAAGAGCTCAGGGGTCGTCGCACCTTGTGCAGGGCCTCGACCACGCGCACCACGTCATAGAAAATGACGATGGCCTCGCGCTCGCTCAGTCTCTTCTCCTTGATGACGTAATGCTGCAGGTTGATGAGGTCGGCCGTCTTGTCGCTGAAGTCGTGAGCGCAGAGACAGTCGAGCACCAGGCAGATCCTCTTCTTCAGCTTACGCCCCCTGGTGGCCTCAGAGTCCTCCAGGATCTCATACGCCCGGTCCTGAACAAACAAACAGTCTAAACTTTAGTGTGGATACTTTTCAAACCCTTCTAGTGTGTGCGTGTGTGTCACTTACAAGTGTGTGACTCAAGAGACTGGGAGCGCGTGAGTGCCATAAGTACAGCTACTTATGAGACAATATCATCAACACTGACTGGCTCTAAAACAGACACAGGTCTAAATCACCAGCAAGCAACCAAGGAAGCAACCGAACTCACAAACTGGTGTGTTCATTTCATCCTAGTTGCTATTGCGCTACAAAACCAAATGTGAAAACCAAGCGTATAAAATAATCCATTCCATCCATCCATTAACCAACCATCAATTTACTTGTTGATTTCACCATGCAAATGGCCGTCAAGATGGCCAGATTAGTTAACCAGGTGGCATTAGGACATATCCCCACCAGGACTGGACAGACAGTAACTACAGGCTCCAGGTTTAATGCAGAGGGTCTGCGGCCCCTCATCCACCTCTACATCATGTACTCAGGTTTTTTCTACTGAGGCCCAGAGGAGCCGCCGCCGCCCTCCTCCTCCTCCTCCTCCTCCTCCTCCTCCTCCTCGTCCGGAGCTCCGTGGCTCACAGACCATAATAATGAAACCAAATCAATACCTCAGCTGTAAACCAATCCCACGAGAAAACACAGCCTCAATGGCGCTATTCTGGGAAGCCAGCGGAATAGAACGGATGAGGGGGAGGGAGAAAGAGGGAGGGCCATTGAGAGAGATAGAGAGGCGGAGAGATTAGACAATAACAAAGTTGGATAAGGACGGAAATGGAGAGGAGCAGAGCAGGTTAGCTGCTTTGAATGGTCAGCCCAGGGACTGAATCACAAGCCTCCCATGCCACACTGAGCTACACACACGATGCCAGCCTACTGGTGCAAAGCTCACCTCTGACATTCAGCCAATAGGAAGAGACTTGGGCGGTCCCGTATTTGGACTGGAGGAAGCAGGGATCTCGTTTCACCCTGTGACACTGAACTGGCTCTGCCAGTACCTCTGATGACCTTGGTGTGGATGTGTGTGTGCTTTATTCACATGTATGCATGTGTGTGTGTGTGTGTGTGTGCATGGCAGTGTGTATGTGTAAGAGTGTGTGTGTGTGCGTGCGTGCACGGTAATGAATGAGTGAGTGAGTGAATGTGTGTGATGTTATGCGTGTTGTGTATGCATGTTATTTGCATGCAAATGTTTGTGTTTGTGTGTGTGCGTGTTATGTTATGCATGTAAATATATGTGTGTATGCATGTGTATACCTGGAAAAGTCCGTGGTGGTGCACCACTCCGTCCTGGCTGTGCAGCAGGGAGAGCAGGGAGTACTCTGTGTGGAGCAGCATCTTGCCCTGCCTCTCCTCCTGGCTCTCCCCGGCCGGGTCACACCGCTCCTCCAGTGTCAGGATCTAGCAGGGTCAGGGGGCAACAGGTCAGGGGCCACGCAGAGACACGCATATACAAGTCTGTGTGAAGTCGTCATTATATGCGTTGAATATTATGAGGAGACAAAAAAGTGAATTAGCACTGAAATCTTAGTCCATTTTTTGAATTACAAAATTGTGTAATCACACCTTAAAAGTAGCATTCAATTAGATAACAATCTTAAAATATTCTGAATCTTAAAATAATAGACGGATGACTAGTACTAACATACTAGTCATCCGTCAAGCTCCATGTATCCCTCCATGGGCACATGGCCGCAGCTAGAGTTCAAGAGGATTGGTGGGGGGGGGGGGAATATTGGCTCATGACCCAGCATGCACTGGGAGCAGCAGACTGCTGGGCGCTACGGTGACCACAGGCCCCTTCAACACTTGGACGACCAGGTTAAAAGTTGACATTCCACAGTTGGTTGCTACCTTTCTTCCCTGCCGCTGCTGTAAACGCCTTTAATGGTCTAGCCCCCCCGCCCCCGCGCGCGCCTGTAACGGCCCTTAATGGTCTGACCCAATAAAGCCATCACACCCTGTGTCTGGCTGGCAGTACCCAGCGTGTTCTGAGTAACAATAGATCATATAAATAGACATGAACTGGGTGAATGAGAGAGCCAGAGCAATAGGGGACTTCATTACACCCCCTCTCTGCCTCTTCATTTGTATGCATTTAAATGTTGTCATTTTACTTTTTATTAACGTTTGATAGTTTCCTTTTACTCTCGTATTTTTATCTTATTGTGCAAGTGACTGAGTATTCAGAAAAAAGCGCAATATTAATCAAATGTATTAGAGAATAGACAGATAGACAGACTGAGACCAAGATGGAGAAAGAGAGACAGAGAGAGACGTATAGAAAGAGAATAGACATGAGTGAGAGGCCTTCACTGTGGAGACAGCAGGAATATCACACTATATTAAATACACGATGAACCTTCATAATGATGGCTGCACATAATGGATCAAAGACATGGCTCCTAGTTTGGTAGGTGCAGCCCTCTGATGCAATCGCCCCAAGCAGGCCTTAAGGGGAAAGCATCCTGATCCAACCCGGTTGTGTTACTTTCTCCCTCTGTGCTTCGTTCCTATTTTAAGCTTTAGTTGGACCACATCCACCAGCACCATCCACACCCCCATGGTATTCATTCACAGTGTGCATTAGAGATGACATGGCTATTTATCAAGGTCTGGATACTGTGGCCACGCCATGAACTCTACACGCTGTAATGTTTGACCCACACAACAGCAGTGCTGCTTACCTTGAGCTGGTAGAAGTCGTCGGTGCCATCCTTGCGGGCCAGACACTGCACGATGCTGGGCACGGGGGAGTTCCCCAGACGAGGACCTGAAGGAGAACACCAACAACAGCTGGTGACCAAAAGGACCGAGTGCCGGGTCTCACTTGCTGCACCCCGCCACCACACACGCTCCGGTCACACCCCGACGTGTTACGTTTGCTTTGGCGCTTCACAAACGGGGGGAGCTAAACTACTCTCAAGCACTACTCTATTAAAGCAGCAGCACTCAAAACACCTTTTTACCATCGTTTTAAAAAAACATCCAACTTTCATCGCCTGCCTATCCTTCGTTCTGCCACTTAATGTGACTTTTTAAATTAACGTACTATTGTACCAAAAGCACTATATAAGTAAAAGTATTAAAATGTATTTATTACTACTACTTCCACCAGCAGCACTGCATTTTTCTTAGTGATTCTCTTCTACGCCTCAGTTCATGGTATCAGATTAGCTTTTATTCGAACAGATGTTAAGCCTGCCCTGTAACCTCTCCACTACGGCCTGTAGGAACTAACCTGCAGGGTTCCTAAGCTTTCTACCTCCTGTCACACACACCCCCAGGAGAATTCCTCACATTCCTGCTGTCTCTGGAGTGCGTAAGCATAAGCGCACACACACACACACACCTCCTGGTTTCCTGCCCATAGAGTACATGCACACACAGACCCCCATGTACACACACCCCTCTGAGACTCGTCTACTATACTAGTCCTGTAGTTCAACATTCGCGTCACACACACACACAAACTATTTCACTTCAGCTATGTAGATGCAGATACTTGGCTTCAGATATAACAAGAGAGCGATTAAATTGGTCTGCATAACTGCGTTATCTTTACCAAAAACTACACACAGTATTATTTACCGTGAATGATTGTGATGAGTGATAAAAAGAGAGATGTACGCCATCGGGTGAATTCTTACCAAGCACGAAGGGCCCCGCCTTCTTGGCGTTGCCGCCGGTGATCCCGGAACACAGGAGTTTACCCGCCCTGGCAGACGTCTCGCCGCCCCCCCTCTCCGACGACGACCGCCGCTTCGACATCCTGGAGCTCTGCGGGGGGGGGGGGGGGGGGGGGAAACCCAGGGGGGGTGGTGTTTTGGTTTTGTTTTGGGCACCGTTCCCCCAAATGCTTGAAAAAAATAGGGAGGCCGTATATTTATTTTAAAAAAA
>JAOPJI010000123.1:292981-305217 GCA_027122695.1 Merluccius productus | reverse complement strand
AGAGAGAGAGAGAGAGAGAGAGAGAGAGAGAGAGAGAGAGAGAGAGAGAGAGAGAGACAGAGACAGAGAGACAGAGAGAGGGAGGGGTGGTGAGGGTCTCATCCGGCATGGCTCCACAGGGGGCAAAGGGTGGAGTGGTGGTTTGGGTGGTGTTGACATCTGGACCTCGTCCATCATGTCAGGCGTCCAACCCGTCGCATGGGTCGCAGGAGGAACAGAGGTTGCGCTGTTCCCCTCTGCTCGCAGCTCACATAAAGACCCCCGCGTCTCACACACACGACTCATAAAAAGAAAATCGACGGTTTGTTCGACCCCCGGGGACGGGGGTATGAAACCCCCCTCCCAGGGTCGAACAAACAAACCGCCGATTTTTCTTTTTATGCGGACACTGAGGTATGAACGCCCTTGGTTAGGCTGCAAGAGACTGCACATCAGAGCGGTTTGATCGGTATACATCCAAACCCCTGGTGGATGTGGAGGAATCTATTCCTGAGGTTTTCACCGGCAGCAGGATGTGGCGATAATCCCAACGTGAAAAAAACAGCTGGTTCCATTGAAGTGCAGCGACGGAGCGTGTGCCATGGGAGATTAAACCGCAGCCCACAGGGTCGAACGCAGGTCAGCCACCGGGGGTCTGGAGATCCATCGTCTGGGTCCAGAAACTAGCGCTGAGGTACAGAGAGTGGAAAACTACCACGGCTAGACAGTCTGAATAGAAAACCACAGTCAATATTATATCTACCA
The DNA here is from genome assembly GCA_027122695.1 of Merluccius productus. Classification (NCBI taxonomy): domain Eukaryota; kingdom Metazoa; phylum Chordata; class Actinopteri; order Gadiformes; family Merlucciidae; genus Merluccius; species Merluccius productus. The sequence continues at coordinate 304,473 of JAOPJI010000123.1, read as the reverse complement.
CATAATAAAAATCCAATTAACCGATGAATTAATTAAGCAAATTACCATCTATTACTATTACTATTTCCTAATTAGTCATTCAGCAGATGTTTTTTTATCGGGAGCGACTAACAGTGAATACAAATACAACACTTACAACAACTTGTAGATTGGTTTGCATTAGATGACTCCCTCTCTAGGTTAAACACATGCTATTGCATGCATAACTTCTTATTGGGTGATATGACTACCTGCTGATTAAGCGCTGATGCAAAACACCTGTCCTTCTTATTAAAACTTAATTCATCAAGATCCCCTTGTTCTTGCTCAAGGATGCCTATCGGTAGACAGCCAGTGGGGCACGAACCCAGAACCTTTCAGAGTCAACACCCCAACTACTAGACCAGCAGTTCTTAACTGGTATAGGACCAGGACCCACGTGTCATTAGGCATTAGGTCACACGACCTAGGAATAAAAAATGTATTGTACCAATATTGCAGTAATCAACAATGCCTTCATGTACTGTTAAAAACATGGACTGAACAAAAAACTGCTCTGCGACCCACTTACGGGTCGCGACCCACCACATTGGGTTGGGTTAACAGGATGTTGATAGACTCCAGAGGAACAGGAAATGCACAAATCATAACCGATCCCCATGATTGGCCGCCTGGGGCCTCGGCGGGAGTGAGGAGGTGCGACGCCGACGGATCAGACATCTGGCGGCACATGATGAAACAAGCGTTTAACACCCAGCGACACACGACACGTGTAGAAATCATCACTTTGAGAAGGTGTGGAGTGGCGCTGTCATATCATTAATCATACTATCCACGCGCATGGGAGCCGCATTAGACACTCCATTACCCCCTCGCTCATTAATAGCCAGGCTGACACCTCCAGGGAGAGAGAGGGGGGCAGAGACCCTCTCTCCACCACCAGGTCTTTAAGGAGATTTAAGGAGAGAGCTGAGAAAAACTAAAAGATACCCAGAGGAGACGGAGAGAGAGTGAGAGAGAAATGACAGAAACACACTATTGTCTATTCAGAGCGTTAAAGAATCAAACATATTAACGCACTAACGTGTCTCTGACGTAACCTAACATTAGTATGTCCACTCTGAGGACAGCCCAGTGTCTCTGACGTAACCTAGGATTTGTATGTCCACTCTGAGGACAGCCCAGAAACATTTTTATCAAACTAGGTGTCCTGCATCGAGCTGCGTCGTCTAAAATGAAAGTCCCCAAATAACAGCCCTTCATTCAGCGACTAGTTGAAATATTAACGCCGCTATTGCACAAGAAAGTGCATCAGTTCACTGCCTGGCAGGGTTTGTCTTGTGAATCTTCAAAAGTTTAGCAGCTATAGCGTGTTTTACACACGCTGGTTTACACAGCTTATATTGCACAGCTTATATTGGAAACGCTCCACTGCATCAACACCGAGACGGCGTTCAGTCCAGCATACACACGCCTTCTTTCACACATGAAATGAAATACAGGAGTTGTAAAGACTGACACAGGGTAAATAAAGCTGGCATGTTAGACAGAACCATGATTACATTCAATAATATGGTATATAGTTCCAGAGTTTCTCTGGAAAATTATTCAATTGTTTGTGTCTATATGAATTGTTCTAAAGCAGAACTTTCCTACAACAACACATAATACTGCTCCTACAATACTACATAGAATACGGCTCCTACAATACTACATAGAATACTGCTCCTACAATACTACATAGAATACTGCTCCTACAATACTACATAGAATACTGCTCCTACAATACTACAATATGTCTCTATGGCACTGTGGCTCTGGTTCTAAAACAGTGAAATACATTTTCATATAGCATACAATCCTCATATCCAGTCAAACATAAATACATTACACTGTAAAATGTAGCATTACTAAATCCTTTAAATGACATACAAAAGTATTTATTTTCACACAAATATGTAATTCTGTTTTGTTTATGTGAAACGGCCTGGACAAACAATCACAAATAGATCAGTTTCGGAACAACTAGAAATGATAGTTGTTTATGAAATAAATCGCATCAGTTCGTTTCGTCAACAGAGAACATAACTACCGTCTCAGTGGAATAATAATGTTCTCATCATTGCAGGTAGATGAATAAATATGAAGGTATTAAAGATGATTCCAGCCCTACATCTTGTCAACACATTACTCAGTTGGAGTGGTCTCCAGAAAGCCCCTCAGTAATTCCCACTCCTCAGCTAATTAGTGGACAGCACTATATATTTTCCCAATTATTCATTTAACGTAATACGTACAGTTTTTTATGCAACTGTTTATAAAGCCCACATGCTTCCCCACACATGTAATTATTTTAAAATGTTGGTGTATGGCCAATTAGCAATTCAAACATGGAAACAAACCAGCATAGCTTTGCTAGCCAAAACCTAGCGTAAACACAAGGGCTACATAATGCCTGCTAGCGTGGACACAGGTTTAGTATGTTAGTGTTGCGTCTCAATAGTGTCACAACATTGTTGTTGTTCAAAACATACACTATTTTAATGTCCATGAATTTACAAAAACTGGGATATTAAAGCCTCCCTATTTTCCCAGCAGGTGTGATGCCATCACTAGCAATTTGTACCCCTTTGTGACATCACATACGGCCATGTCCACCCAGATGTATGATGAAGATGTATGGCTAGACCATCTTCATAGATCTTCTTTTATCAGTCTAAGCTAGGTAGCTATCCATCCATCCTAAACAGAATAGGATAAATAAAAGCCTTGTTAGACAGGAAATGTTATAAAACAGACTACTGTATATATTTATCACTATTCTTATCCAAACCAAGCCTTAAATCAACACAAGACACATCCATAGGTACGGCTGACTGGGTGTTGGTCACAAATAACCTCATAGAAAATGCACATTGTGTTAGTCAGGATTAGAATTATTATTATTTTAAAACTATTTAACCTTTATTTAGACAGGTAATCTCATTGAGACACTGGGGTCGCATTCTCAATACAGACCTGGAGTCATATGCTTGCTGGAGAAAGACTGAATACAAATAAAAACAGAATACGAATTCAAACAGATCATTGATGATACTGGTTTACCAATTGAACGACCAACTCAGTACAGTACACACGATAACTACAACACACTGCGGTTACACTACAACACTTTCACTGTATATATTTTCTATATCTTGATTTTTATTCTATATCCTATAGTTTTTGATTTTGTTTTGTATCTTGCACCATTACACAACAAATGACTTTGTATATGTAAATATGTAAAGTTACAGACAAGCTGCCCTTCAACCAATGACACGCCAAAGGACAAACCAGAGGCAAGTAAAATACAGGTTCTTATTTTCTGTTGGAAATCCATCAGGGTTCAGCTGCCATCTTGACTGGCATGAGCGGTCTCGGCGCAGCAAGGGTGATGCAGGAAAGACTGAGAATCACCAAGAAGACCTCCTGCAAAATACGCAGCAAAGTTTGCTTCCCTCCGAACACGTCAATCACTCAATCAATACATAGCCTACGCCAAGGCTGTTTTCCTCCCAGAGGTTCTCAAACCTCAGCATTAACTCACTAGTCAAGGTTGGTGCACCAGTTCAACATGATTAACCAAAAACATACCATGATCTTATCCACCATAACGAAACATACCCACGCTGTGGTTACCATTGTTGGTAGCAGCCTCCCTCAGTATGCAGCCATACTGCTGGATTACAGAAGAGCAGAATGGAGCTTTCTCCTGGGGCCATGAAACTTTTAAGGCAGGAGCAGGAGGGAGGGAAGGCAGAGGAGCAGAGAAAGAGAGAAATAAAGAGAAGGGAGTGAGGGAGCGGTGGACGGAAAAAACAAGGAGAGAAGAGAAGCAATGGGAGAGAATGAGAAAGTGAGGGAGACGGGGAGGAGAGATGGGGGAACGATCGAAAAAAGCAAAGAGTGAAGGAGAGGCATAGAGCAAGGGAGAGGAGAAGAGGGGGAGAGGAGAAGAGGGGAACGAGGGAGAGTCGTGCTCTTCATGCTTGAGCCATCATGGGCCTTTCAAGACCTTGGTTTATGGCTCCGCCGTTACATTCTCGTACAACATTTAAGTTAATGGAAGTCTCATCCCTCGCCAACCTCATCAACAGCTTTCCCCACCAAGGAGCCTTTGGGCTGGAAATGGCTTCCAGGAGGTAAGGCAGGGGGAGGAAGCAGGAGGGGAGGCAGGGCAGGGAGGGGAGTAGGCGGTGGTCTCGGTCGAGGACAACAGACGTCATTACAAGGTTGGATGAGATCACGAGAGTCTAGTGCTCGGACAGGAGGGGACACGAGGGTGAGACAGAGGAGATGAGGGCGAGACATGAGGTTGAAAGATGCTGAACAGACCCCCATGTGGTTTAAAATCACCACAGTCTGTTCCCAGGAGGTCCACAGGCTGCAGTCCTGTCTTGGTCTCAGATTCAGATTCCAAGCACAGTAACCTTATCTATTCAACATCAGACACGTCACACTGAAGCAGTAGTAATATCTGGCATAAACCTTTGCTTTCCCTGCAAGCGTACATCTCTCGTACCATTCAAAGTAGCCATACCCAGGAAGCACAAGAATACCAAGGGCTGTTCTCTTCTAAAAAAAAGAAATAAATAAATCGCAAATATCATGTCGAACTAAACCAGATTCCTATTTTCAGAATGTATCAGAATATAGAAGAGACTGAGCCAGGAGTAGGATAAATGGCACCTTGTTTTATTTATACACAAAAAAGATCCAACATTTCAAATCTAGAGAAGGAGAGAGTGTATAAACAGACGGATTTAGCTTGGAGAAAACAGGATTACCATTGAAAGTCACCAACATGGACCCCGTGTGGCGTCACTTCTATGGCTTGCATGTTCTTTCATGGTTCCTCCATTGTTCATTCACCATCTACAAAGTCGGTTCACTAAAAAACAAACAAATTAAATTACCACTCAAAACATTGTTTGGTTACCTCTGCGATTCTCCTACATCAAACCTCATTCTTCCTGTGGGAAGCAATCAAACAGCATTGTTGAAATATTATATTTTGGGATAAAGATTACTTCAGTTTCACGGTTTGTTCGCCACTCACCAATCTCTTCCTGGAGGAATGTAAGCGCTTCCACTTGGCCCCACCCCTAATTATACCTTCTGATGATGTCCGCTGGGTCCTAGTGCTCCACCCCACACTAATTAAAATCATGATAAAATAAACACATGGGATGTCTAAAATAGAAAAACATCCAACACAAACTGACATATGCACTTCTGTTGATTTGTTATTTTGGTTCTAGTGTTGAATCTTGAATGTTAAATCTAGTGGATGTAACTTTTTTGCACTCCTACTAGTACAAGACAAAATGCACGATTCAAAGAGCTACTCTGCACTCTGTCCAGGTGTTGTTTTTTTAAGATACTTTAGAAACTAGGTTGGGCTGCTCTTAGATTTTTAGATTTTGTAGGTACTGCAATTGTGATTGTCTGCTTTGATTGTTCTCAGCCTCACCTGTGTGTACGTTGGTTGTATGTTGGTTGTCCGTTTGTGCTTCAATAAGGTTTCTCTTATAAAAGAGGCTGCACAACCTCAGAAATCTTTTAATTTGCCAACTATAATTGCACATGGTAAGGTTGGTGCGTAAAAAACATAAAGCAACACGATATAAGCAAAATATTAACATATTGAGCAAGAAGCAAGGTTAAATAACATAAATAAAGTAACATAGCATATTAGGGAGTGTTTGGTCATATATGGGGGTTAGTCCAGACCTCAGAAGCTGTCCCTCCAATCAGACTCAGTAGATTTAGTGGTCTCCACAAACGTCACTAACCTCCCCCCACCCCCCCACCCTCTCTCCCCCGAGGGTGGGGACAGCAGCGTTGATGGAAGTGCTTTGAAGCAGGAAATGGAATTCAACACGAGACCGCGGCAACCCGCTGAATCTTGTTTGTCCAATCAAATGGCCTGGCCTCACTGCAAACACCGCCACCCCACCGCACTGTAATCCCATAATCCTTTGCACCGCGATCGGTTACCTCTAATACAGAGTAAATAGCAGAGGCTTGTGGTTTGAACGGCGAGAGGATGAATATACAGACACAGAGAGAATGGGGACACGGCAGGTAAAAGCTTTTAGCGCACCGACATAATGCACTACATCGGCTTTAAGCGGTTACTAATGAACCATCTAAGGGTTTCGACAAGGGCCTAAATTAATTCACTAGATTCTCAAGATGGGTTAACGATACCACAAACTCCCGAGCCCAGAGAGCAGTTCTGTTGTGTAGAGGAACTGTGTGTGGAGTGCGGGTGATAATCTAATAAGCAGGGGCTTCGACGTACGTACCTCAGCCTGTTGAATGATAGATTAGCAGGAGGCAGGAGTCACCAGTGGCGCTCGTCAGGGGAGGGAGGTTGCAGGAGAGCATATGGTGCATTCAATCTGCCCTTACCCCGGGGGGGGGGGGGGGGGTCCAGGGGTCTTCATTACAGAACCAACTGGCTTGTATTTGTGCCGGATCACAGCAGATACACATGCTAGCTTTATCTGAACTCCATCAGCCAATCACACAGCATTATATGCATCTTCTATTCCTGGACTCCTGGTGATCTGCTACGAAGCCTGCATGAAGACACACAGTGGTGAGACATGCAGGCTTCAGTCTTACAACAATATTTGACAAACATCTCCTTTAAATATGTCTATCATTTTAATATCTGTCTTCCCCAGACAACCAACGCTGATGTGGGAGGCGGGCCTGTCTAGTGGTTAGAGTTATGACTCCCAGGGTCCAACCCCATTGTCCAGTCTACCTGTAGGCATCCTAGATCAAGATGCCCCCTAACCCCTACCTGCTGATTCTGTAGCTGAATTCAAGTCACTTTGGATAACACCGTCTGATAAATAGTAAACCGGTACCTGGTCTATTGTTCTTTTACCATCTTATACTTTTATTTTAAATGTCTCTTTCAAACCATTGTCTCGTATTGTGTTTCAATGATTGTCTTTTAAATGTTTTGCAAAATGCAATTACCCTGCCTGTGTAAAGCACTCTGAAAGGCCGTGTTGTGTTTGAAAGTGCTATTGACTTTCCTCTCCTCGTCTTCACAAGAGTTTGTGTTCGGACGCTGAGACACTGGCCAGGTACTGAGACGCAGGACTTGTGTGATTCAGAAAGGCTGTGGACCAGGTGACTGGCTCGGCACCCCTCCCCAGGATGCCAGGCAGAGCAACTCTAAAGCAGGATCTGCCAAGGACCTACATCTGTCACAAAGAGGGGACAGGCGAACAAGGCCCGTACCAGATTGCTTTGGCATCTATTCATCTTAGCTGGATTGTTGTACAACAATATTTGATCTGTTTTTATGCCGAAGCCATTCCTCCAAAGAGCGGGGCATGTGCCAAGGAACCACAAATGACTGCTGCCATGTGTTCCAGAAAACAAGGAATAATGACCTCCAACAATAATGACAGCTGCTGTTCTCTGAGGCGGCGGGAGAATGAAAAGGTGTTTTCTGGACGCCCCTGTCGCCGCTCACCTGATAATGAAAGGCTCGGTGGATTGCGTCTCCCGGCCGATAGAAAACACTTGAACACATGCACTCGGATGAGGTGTAAAGCACTCCTGGGCTTATTCGTAAATTATTTGCAGGCGTATACATCCGGCCGTTTATGCTTTAGGTCTGCGAGCAATAAGTCGTATTTCAGCGTGTCGGGGTGGGGCGAGGGCGGCGGGTGTGAAAGGTTGACGTTCTGACTGAGGAGCCTGAGATGCTCTAACCTCGACGAGACAGCGCATCACGTAATATTCCCATCACACCTGTCACCACTGCGCTCCTGTGTCTGCTGGGGAGAGGAGAAATATGACTGCAGGAGGAGGGAGGGAGGAGATAATGGACACATTAACTCTTCATCTCCTCTATCCATCCCTATCCGTCCCAAGAGAGCTGCCTCACACAGCCATGCAGCCCTCAAAGCTGTCTCTCTCTAAATTAAGGGACAATTAACTAATCACCAAGTAGAAACTGTGCTGATTTGTACTGATTTATAACCTTTCTTTACTCAGGGTAGTTATGTAGGAACTATGCAATATCATACATACAGAATGCACACAAAAGCATTGGCATGACATACGTTTAAACTTCTAATGTAGCAGATACAGTCCGATGAGACGAACAAATGTATTTTGTTGTGGGAACATGACAGCGTGATGATGATGATTTCATCAAAACACAAACAATACAGAACAGCGACATCATCAAAAACACAAACAAACAATAACAATCAACACCAAACAAGTCTAAGGGAAGGGAAATAAATGCTATAAAACAAGGCGCAGATATAATGAATAATTATTCATGTTTTTCTCTGAGTTCACGGGGGCACCCAGCATCATTTCACCGCCTATTAATTAAAAGCACTGCTGCAATCAGAGGGGTTTTAATGCAGCATAACTCTGCCATGCCTCAACCTTAATATTTTACTTGCTTCATCAAACCGAGAGAAAGGCCAGTGTGCAGTGCTAACGCAGCGCTAATTGCCTTGCATCATTTAATTCAATAATGAAGAAGAAGACAAACAAAACAAATGTGCTTTCCTACCCATTTATACAATTAATCCTGAACACTGTGGTACGTCAGGGGATCATCTGACACGCCGAAATAAAGCGGCATTAAAAATACATTCACTCTGACTGCGATCGCATCCATTTCCTCACCATGGGAGACGACGCAACTGTGTTCCATTTGCTTGTATGTGCGTGACGCCTCGGCATCCCCCTATCCCACAGTACTTGTGTCAGTAGGGGTCTTTGTACGGGTCTTGCACACATCCACTAGCGGTAATTAGCCCCCCTCCAATCAGCCTCTGATGGTCTGGTCCGCCCCAGTGTCCACAGTCTACCTGCACCCATCCGTGAGCAAGATGCCCCTAAGCCCTACCTGTTCTGCTTTGGATGAAAGCATCTCCTAAATGAAATGAAAATAGTCAAATAGCTACTTAAATGAATAACGAATGCAGATGAGCAGCATCTCTAGTCCTCACTGAGAATGCTGGCGATGTTTTGTGTGACATCCCAAATTGTGCTTGTACATGCACGTCAATGTAGTTGAGAAAGTGCTTCCTTCCTCGCAGGGGAAGAATGTGTCATGCGTCAAGCTGTGCTTACTGTTATGTGAAGCAGTTCTTGACTGAAAGTAGTAATAACTGCTTTTTATTCATTTTATTGCGATACCGAAAGATAGTTTTTCGATCTCCATGTCGCCATCACATCAACTCTGCTTGTGATTGGTGGGATTATAAAACACAGCAGAGTCTTCAGTCGTAATGACATGGTATTACCATCAGAGATATGGCGAGAGCAAACCTCATGTTTCATGTTCATTTAACCCTGGAAACACTGCATGTTCAGCCTCGTAATATCGCCTCAGATAAGTCAGAGACTCAACCAGAACTTGAGGCATACTTCATCCCCACAGATCTCCTCCTTCGGCGCATTTGAATATTTATCACTTTACCACTCTAAAAGAAACACATCTTCATGTTACCTCCCAGGTGTGTCGCTTATCCTCTACCGACACACTTTACTCTCGCCTCGGAGGCCCTCGAAAAACATGTTTCCATGTTTTTTTTTAATGGTTGTGTTTTCATGTTTTTATTGCTTAATGATCCCTCGGCTCCTCATCCTCCTCCTCCGTCTCGCTGGCCCGACGTATGGCTGTCAGCTGCTGCCTCTAATTGTCGGGAAGCGAGAAGAGAGATGTGGGCGCTAAGAGGCGTGGTCTCGAGGGAGAGGGAGGACATATGGCGTTGAGATGCAGCGACTTGTTATTCCACCACTAAACAGCCCCGGGGGGGCAGTTAAGTAGTAATGACGCCGTGGAAAACATGGACAGCCGTTGTACGTCTCCATGTTTCTGCTGCTGTCAGTGTGCCACGCTGGTGACCTTTAGAGCTTTAGGTTTAGCGTAACAATCTCTGATCATCGGTTCATTTCATCATCTGGACATCTGATCATTTGTTCATCTGTCAACTTTCCCTTTCAAGGGGGCAGGTTATTCTAGTGGTGGTTAGGGTGAGATGAATGGCACAGATTAGGGACAGATGAATGGCACTAGGTACTATCAGCCACGTCCACAGCCTACCTCTGGGCATCCTTGAGCAAGATGTCCGAACCCCTATCTACGCCTTGAAGACATATATCTAAATTCACCAAAGTCGCTTTGAAGAAAAGCACCTGCATAATGACTAAATAGTAAATACTTAAAATCAGGCTCATCTTTGATCATATTGGCTTACTTACAAGTATTGCATTAGATACATATGTCTGCTAAATTACTAACTAAAAACATGGCTTGGTAGAAACTCTGTCTTGAAGAGGTAAACACTGTGTGGAGTGACCAGGCTGCCAAGGCCCTCCACAGTGGCTGGGGAGAGATTTCAGTACCGAGGACAGCGACAGAAGCTGCTTATTGGATACCTTGTTAACCTATTACAGAAAAGGAGAGGACTTATAAGAAGAACTTGAATGCTCTTCAATCCCTTTAAGAGCTCTTGTTAAAGGACCGGGAACTGCTGTTGTTCATTCCCTCTTACTCTGCGTGTTACCACTCTTCTCCTCCGTGTCCCCAAGAGAGCCTGACCCTCTACTGCCCCGATCCGGGAACGACTTCAGTTAGTTTTGTCCTCAACCCACCAAACCCCTAATTAATAAAACTCCTTTATTGTCCCTTTAATTGATGTGAAGCGTGTGTATTTTCAAGATTAAATGTGAGCTCATCAAAGTGCAAACTGCCACACGCTGGTACAGGCCTAGCTAGTTATGGAGGGTTAGGGTGGTTACCGGCCTAGCTAGTTATGGAGGGTTAGGTTGGTTACCGGCCTAGCTAGTTATGTAGGGTTAGGGTGGTTACCGGCCTAGCTAGTTATGAAGGGTTAGGGTAGTTTCCGGCCTAGCTAGTTATGGGGGGTTAGGGTGGATACCGGCCTAGCTAATTATGGAGGGTTAGGGTGGTTACCGGCCTAGATAGTTATGGAGGGTTAGGGTGGCTACCTGCCTAGCTAGTTATGGAGGGTTAGGGTGGTTACCAGCCTAGTTAGTTATGGAGGGTTAGGGTGGTTACCGGCCTAGCTAATTATGGAGGGTTAGGGTGGTTACCGGCCTAGCTAGTTATGGAGGGTTAGGATGGTTACCGGCCTAGCTAGTTATGAAGGGTTAGGGTGGTTACCGGCCTAGCTAGTTATTGAGGGTTAGGGTGGTTACCAGCCTAGCTAATTATGGAGGGTTAGGGTGACTACCTGCCTAGCTAGTTATGGAGGGTTAGGGTGGTTACTGGCCTAGCTAATTATGGAGGGTTAGGGTGGTTACCAGCCTAGCTAGTTATGGAGGGTTAGGGTGGTTACCGGCCTAGCTAGTTATGTAGGGTTAGGGTGGTTACCGGCCTAGCTACTTTTGGAGGGTTAGGGTGGTTACCGGCCTAGCTAGTTATGGAGGGTTAGGATGGTTAC
>JAOPJI010000123.1:248553-259310 GCA_027122695.1 Merluccius productus | reverse complement strand
GCGGTTTAGGATGTGTGGTTTTTCGAGGCGGCGGTGGTGTTGGTGGAGGTGTAGGAGGAGGAGGAGGAGGAGGAGGAGGAGATAGTGGAGGAGGAGGAGGAGATAGTGGAGGGGGAGGAGGGAGAAGAGGAGGAGTTGGAGAAGTAGGTATAGGGAGGAAGAGGTAGCGGACAGGAGGAGGTGGAGAGGAAGAAGAGGAGGTGGGGAGATGAAGGAGTAGGACAAGGAGGTGAGGGAGAAAGAGGAGGAGGAGGAGGAGGAGGAGGAGGAGGAGGAGGAGGAGCAGGAGGAATGAAAGAGGTGGAAGAGGATGAGAGGGAGGAGGTAGAGGGGGTGATGGTCAGAGAGGAGGATGTGAGATGGAGGAGGAAAAGGAGGAGAAGAGGGAGCAGTATGAGGAGGGGGTGGTGGTGGGAGAGGACATGGTGGGGGAGGCAGAGGAGGAAGAGATGCGAGAGGAGATGAGGTAGAGGAGGTAGAGTAGGAGGAGGAGGAGGAGGGAGGACAGGGGTATTGTTTTGGACAGAAGTCAGGCCCTCGCCTTACCTTGCTGCATCAAGGATCCCACTCCGAACCAGAAGCTGTTGAAGAGGGTGAAGTTGTTCTCCACAACGTCGGAGCCGGGGTTACAGGGGTGGGCGTCGTACCACTCATACGGACTGAACCTGGGAAAGAGACCGGGGATTAAAAAACAAAATGTTTTTCATTTCGGTTCGTTCTGAGCAGAAACGTTATTTTTCCATTCTGTTCCAGTGTTCCCAGACTTCTCTTCTAATTAATAACCGGTTCATCATCAGAAAGGAAGAAATGACTATGAATGATTATTTGCAACTTTGCACAAGGCTGAATGAATAAAGCACCAGATTTAGGCCTACCTGCATGTAGCCTGACAGCCCCCCCCCCACCCTCTCCACACTCCAAATAGACAAGGTGAAAAAAATAATCGAAAATGGGGATTCATGCAAAGAAACTATTGGACCATGCTAGCGCTACAAATGTTATTAAACAACACTAATTGGATGGGTGTGGGTGCAGGTGAAGGCTAAATGCAATCTTACCACCTCGCGGTTGAATATAGCGAGATATAGCTTATTATCTGGCGGTAACAGGCGCATAACAGGCGGCCTGGGGAATACCGCGCGGGCAACAATTACATCACTTTCTTTAAAAATGTATCCGCAATAATATTTAAAGAAAGGTTTAATTTGAACAATAAATAACGTTATTAAAAAAATTAAAATAGCGTTTTCACTCAAGAACAACTGAAATAGTTTTTGTTCCTGTTTTGATTACGTTCATCCTAAAATTTTGTTCATTTCCAGTTTTCATTTTCGTTCTTTGAACCGTTTCTAATCCCTGAAAGAGACACAGTCCAACACTCAGAAGATGGTCAGTTCTTTATTCTGTCTGGTAGTTTATTTCTTAATTTCCTGTTTGAAAGTTAAATTAATGAAGTACACCTTACCATGATGTGATTGTTCATCCTATTATTAAGCTTTTTGACCAGTAGAGTAGATAGATAGAACAGTTATTTTCAAAGTTTGTTACACTTGACATCTAACTGTGACATTTAAAAAAGTTGAATGTCAAACTAATGCCCCTTATTCAATACTGTATGTGGTAACCGTATTCAAACATTTTTTGATTTAAAGTTTTAAAAATGTTTAAACTATTTTAGACAACATGTAAATGTCACATGTGAATTTGAGAAGTGACGGCTCAGGAGAAATCAGCAGACATCCACAGCTGTGTGCCAATAATCCCTAAACACGAGCCAGCTAGCGGCGATAAGACGTGCTAAATGTCACATTCTTTCCTTCCCGATGTTGACGATGTCTTCAAGCTCCATTTTGTGATTTTTTTTCTCCAAAAGCTCTCACTGCTGGTTCAAATTGGATCGTGCCAACGACAGATAATGTGAGGTTGAAGCCTCTCTACAGACAGAAACACAAGCCAATGTGAACTGACTACACTACTATACTATACTAGCAGGGTACTTCAATACCATCCTCCACCGCCCTGTGGAGGAAATTCTACAGAAAGAGACTCCTATCCCAGATTCTGCCCTGGGTCATGGTAGGTTGAAGTCCTCTGTAGTAACACTGGGTGTATGTGTGTACTGTTTCACTATCTTTGTGAGGACCTTCACACACACACACACACTGCTTGACGGTTGGCAGAACATTTTGACACCCTTGTGAAGTTCCTTGAGACATAAGACCAACGCTCAATCACAGAGAACAGAGTGGGGGTGGATATGGCAGATAGAATCCAACAAGCTGACACACGCGAGAGTAGTTTTAAAGGTGAATCCATACAGATCAAACACAACTAGGCTCCCGTGCTGCTTTTTGGGAGAAGGCGGCAGGAGGAGATACATTTTAAGTCACAGACACAGTCTTTGTGCCAATATAGTTTAACCGTATGAGTGATTAAAAGGTTATTTAGTTTTAAGTAAAACAAAAGGCTGTGCTACAGTCACTGAGCGACATCCATTTAATCTGTTCTAGCAGTTCGCTCCTCAGTTGAACATTAATAATTCACTTCTCCTTTTAGCTGTCTCTTTATATTCCCTGTCCTGGAAGATATCTTCATCTCTCCCTGGAGTTCCCAGCTGTCTATGATGGCCTCTTAAAAAAAAAAATTTTTTTTTTTAAACACAAAAACAAGGATTCGTGTGCACGTGCACTTGCTCAAATGAATACACTTTGGAGGATGAACGGTGCAGCTGTTCGCTCTCAGCTGCACAACTTCACGCAGATCTAAACTTCCTCAAGAGCCACTTGGAATAAACAGTGGCTGAATCCTCCAACAATCGCCTTCCATGACGAGTAGGAAGCCGGTGACATTTCACTAAATTACCGCCTCTTTTCTCTTTCCGAATATTCATAAAATGGCTTTTTTTTTGTGTGTGTGGCGGTTGCAAGCTACAAAAGTGTGTTAAATATAAATCACTTTCAGCAAATTAAAGCCATCATCTCCCATCATTATATATTTACGACTGATTAATGCCATGGATGTTTTTAAGCAAATGCAGATAAAAAAAACTCCTCTGCCTGCTGAGAGAAATTACCCCTGGAAGAAATTATTTTTAGAATAATATTCTAAAAAAATATATATTATTATATATTATTTTTTTCAGAATAATATTTAGCTTTTTCTGCTTTGCAGGTATGTCATTTTTTCTTTCAAAACATTTCCATCCCATAAAAGATTATTCAGGAAATTAGATATGACAGTGAATGAGAGTTTAAGAGAGATAAGAGTTTATCTGGCGGGGTTGTGGTTTGGTTTTGGTTCGCTTCCGCTGCAGATAGGGAAAGGGTTGAATCTCTTCCAACACAGTGAACCATGGAACAGATACCCCTTTTCCGAACCAGTTCTTCTCATTTCGACAGCCAAAGAACCGGCTCTTGGCCAGGAGAACTGGTTCCAGAGCGGCACTGGTTCCAGAGTGACTTAAAGAGGATATTAAGGACATTAGGTGAGACTGAGGTGTTTTCAAACACTAACCTGTTACAAATAATGTTACAAATAATGTGCAGAAAGACATTATGCAGATGTTTCAGCATCATTAACAACAAAGGATGGGGATCATAATTAATTCCACTGACAGCTGTGATTTAAGGGCTGCTATTAACTATTCATTCAGCAATATATAGAACACTTTCATCCACGGCCATCTGCTGTAAGGAAGGCAGCGACGGGACATTAAGGAGCAGAGGGGTGGTTCCTCGCTTATACAGGTGCACGAGGGGATACTGCGGGGAACTCAGGACCTTGTGGCTGGGAGTGGGAACGTACCTGGCGATGACAAAGAGCACACAGCTGACCCCCAGGTAGGCCAGCAGGATGTAGACCCAGATGTCGGGGGTCATGGGGTTGAGGAAGGAGAAGAACCCGGAGTTGGTGGTGTTGGGCTTGCGGTAGAGGATGCTGATGCCCATTCCCATGAAGGGCTTGGAGAAGTCCACCACCTTCTCCCTCATGTAGGTGATGGTGAGAGGAGCCACGGCCAGGTCAGCCCGCTGGTGGGGAGGAAGAGAGACCACAGGATCACGTGGTGGACATAGACATTGCTTTTTTGTGTTCTGTCTTGATGTGATCCTTTTTTTTTTTAAATGTAGTGTAGGTGTGGGAGCATTGTAATCATACAGAATTGATAAATATTGTAAACTGTGAATAAACTGTTTATGTATAATACATAACATTTGATTGTGAAAAGGTTATCTTGGATTGTAGTGTAGATTATTGTAATCTATGTTGTGTACCTTGTCTTTGTCACAATGTCACACAAACAACAATACTAACAGAGACTGAGTCTACAGACTCAGAACTCTTTATTACCCATAGTACAAAAACATGATACCATACGTGCATAAGAAAATACCTTCTAATAAAAATAGGTACAACTATTTTACCAGAAATCAAAATCAGGACATTTCAAACTACATAAACGCCCACACCGGATACCACGAGAGGTGAGACTCCTTCCTCTGCCTGCAACGTCTTTTAGTTCAATTAAAACCCACGTCCCGGAGGACTGCACGTTGTCGCATGACCACAGCCACTTCCTGCGAGAGTGGCCAGATATATCAGCGAGGAGAAGTGAAGAGGAGGAGGAGGTTGACAGGCGAGTCTGGGGCACCCGATTATGTACGTACGGCTGAATATTCAGAAGGTCAGCGCTTACATTGCAGGCCTCCGTGTCTAGCTGACACCAGGCCCAACGCGAGGTTAATGAAACCAGCTGCTGGATTCACGCTCCACCTCCTCCCTCCTCCTATGAGGATGCCTCCTCACCCCCTCCTCCTGCTCACCCCCTCCTCCTCACCCCCCCACCCCTTCTCATCCCCTCCACCTCACAGGAAGTCTCCTCACCCCTCCTCCCCACCCAGGGAGGGAAAGAGGGAAAGAGAGGAAGAGCGAGGGTATAGAGATAAAGGATAAAAAGGGGAAAGAGGGAGGGAGGGAAGAGAGAGGGGAGAGGGAGAGATGGAGGGAGGGAGGGAGGGGATAGAGCGGGAGAGGGAGGGCAGGGAGAGAGGGAAAAAGGAAGGCAGGGAGAGAGGGTGAAAGGAAGGGGAGAAAGGGAGAGAAGGGAAAGAGGGAGGTCAAGAGAGGGAAAGATAGGGAGAAAGGAAGAGAGATAGAGGCGGAGAGGGAGAGGGGAGAGATGAAGAAGGAAACGGGGAGAGAGGAACAAGGAGACGACTCCCTGCTAAAGGGCACAGAGGACTAAAAGACGACAGGGATGCAACCTAAATAATACGAAACCCTGGCAGCCATTTCAGATACACTCAATGTCGACAGTTGTGGAAGTAAAATCAGACCACAGGTAATGTGCATCAAATCACTTTCCCTACTAGACACATTCGGTGGA
Source organism: Merluccius productus (assembly GCA_027122695.1). Lineage (NCBI taxonomy): Eukaryota > Metazoa > Chordata > Actinopteri > Gadiformes > Merlucciidae > Merluccius > Merluccius productus. The sequence continues at coordinate 253,927 of JAOPJI010000123.1, read as the reverse complement.
TAAAACACACTGTAGCCTATAATGATCTTTTGATGCGTTCATCTAAACACAGTCAGTATCCCGGACTCAGGCAGCGCTTAGCTTGGTGCCAGCACTACCTGAACAGCGGGTGCTTTGATCCTGGTCACATGACAAAGGTCAAACGGGAAGTGTTCTTAGTAGCGTGCAGCGCTAAGGATTAGCTGCAGCTGCGGCCCACGCGGCTGTGGCTAATCGCATGGTGGAGCCACTAGGCTATCGCTAGATACAGAGTACAATTAACTACATTGTCTCTCTCTGTCCATTTCTTTCTCTCAGTGTGTGTCTCGCTCTGTTTCTTTCCGTGTCTCTCTCTCTTTCCATGTTTCTTTATCTCCATGTTGCTTTTTACACTTGTCATTTAAATGTGACTTGTGATGGGATGCGCTAGATCGGAACACAGGTCTGACGTCCACACTTGACACTTGAATGCAAACTCTGTGGCCGGAACTGTGTTCAGATTTCACTTTCCCACAAACATACTTCCTGGTAAAAAATATCTGCTGAAATGGCTCTGGTGGAAGGGATGCCCTTATGAAATTGCACATTACTGCGCATATTCAGTTCCAGTTCGACCTGGACAGTGGCATCTGACCATAACGCCAGCAGGTATCGAGTCTCGGTTAAACCCCGTGACTTAAATTCATCCATCTTCAGTGCAAAATATCGGTAGTAGCCTATGCATACCACACATACCGGGAGAATCCTGGCGGGCTCAGTGTAGGCATGGTGCCTGGTTTGAATGACGTAGCCAGCAGTCTGCCCACATTGTGCCCAGATATCTGTCCACATGCCTATGCAATTGGATTAGGAATGCAAAACTGACCACCTCGGGATGTGGTCTAGCTCATCGGATCAGGCAAGATCCAATCTGGGACTGCCCAGACCTGACATTTAATGTGTCCTGGCGTGATCGGATGATACAAGCCACATCGGAAAGACAAGTGCAACCGCGGTATTTCTCTCCGTGTCTCTCTTTCTTTATCTGTGTATGTCTTTCTCCCTATTTTTTTCACCCTTACTGTTTCTCCCTCTCTCTCTCTCTCTGCCTAACCCAATTCAATTTAAATTGCTTTATTAGCATGGCAAAAAAATTATTGCCAAAGCACATAACAATATCGTATAAAGATTGTTGGTAAATAACAATAATAGAACACTAACAATAATTATAATAACAAAAATTAATCAACTGAATAAATAAACTCTCTCACACGCATTCTCTCTCGTCTCTGTTAGTCCCTGTCTCTGCCTCATTCTCTATCGTTATCTCCTTCCTCTTCCAACCGCACCAACACTAGCCACGCAGCACAGGCTAGGCTAGGCTACATTGACATGAATGAGTTAGACGTTGTTAGCATGGTTAGCTGTGTATATAGCTGGTTGTTTGAGGCGGGGGGGGGTTTGATGCGCTCCAGCTTCATAGCGTGTTATCCTTTTATTGTGAACCTCGTAACATCAAATGCCTCGCGCTCCACCTCCTTCAAACGCTCGCAAACGGCTTGCTCCAAGCCATCGTCTGTGACATCACGCGTCTGACGCCGGGAGTAAAAAACTCCACATGGTTAATGTTCAACCTTTCATCACAATGCAAGACGAGGGCGGTGAGAGCAGCCAGTCTCTACGCTCGACAGAAACAAACACTCCACACGTCCTCAGAAGTGGCCTCCTCAGTACGCTAGCTCGCAGATAAGGAGGTAAGGAAGAGGATATGAGGTAGCGGAGGTGAAGTGGTGATGAGTGCTGATGAAACGTTTGTTTGGTCAGCCTGAAGCCTCCTCCATATGGGACGGAGATGAGAACTTCCCGTCTGTAAACACACCGTCTCCGCCACTCAGATGAACACATAACATGTTAGATGGTGAAATGTCACAGCTTTGTAACAGTGTTATAACAGTGTATTATAACAGTGAGCCGATGTTTGAGCCTCAACACAACAAGCCTTTCGTTTGACAAGGCCTACGTGTAAATGTGAGGGCTATCCGTGCACCCTAACCAATCGATCAATTGATCAGACTTTATCTATTCAGCACTTTTTGTGAAAAACTGCAACACAAAGTGCTCAACAAGGGAAAAAACACGACAAGAACTTTATGTTATAAGACTTTGTTTAAACATATAAACAGATTGTGATTCTCCCGCCATCCCTCTGGCAGACTGTTCCAGGGGTGAGGACTGTAAACAACAAACCTTGCCATGGTCTTGGTCCTCACCTTAGCAACGATACCGCCAGGTCTACCCCGTGCACGCTAGTCCTACTCCCGTGCAGGCGAGGAGAGATCCTCTGCCGCTCAGTGAGGCGTTTGTATATATTTACTCCCTCCATGGTGAGGTCATGCTCGGCCCTCTCTCTCTCCCTGCCTCAGACACGTGTGATTCAGGAAGTAATTCAACCCGTGAACTACCGATCACAGGTCACCGACTGACGGGCCGGCGCGTCGCTCCAGATAACCATCAGAATCACTGCTGTCAATCACACGGCCCGCAGAGCCGCACGCTCGGCGGTGCAGAGCCCTGATTGGCTGAGAGGCCCTGAGGGGGCAGAGAACAGACACACTTCCGTCAGACTCCCACAGCGCCCACAGACATACACCACCTAGACATCTACACCCACATCCACTCACACATTCATCTAGACCCCACCACCACCACCACCTACACTCCTATCAGTGAGACCTATTGCCCAGTAAACAGACGAGCCCGTTCTGATCCCAACTCGTAATATACCGACGATCTGGGTTCTCATAAACCCGTTTGGTGGTAAGAGACGAGCAGAGTCTACAGCGTCCATTCACTCCAATAATAACCTGGCCACGGTGATAGATTACACTAACCCTAACCCTAACCCTTTTATGTCAGTATCAGACGTCTGGGGGCGTGAAAAATCGTCTGTATATTATGAGTTGCGATGAGAACGGGTTGAACAGACACCATGTCGGGCCAAACAATACCTGGTTCATCTACAGTACTACTATTACTGCTACTACTAATAGTATTGTCTGCTTCTAACGTTGCAACGATGCAAAGAGAACATCATGAATATCTCGAAAACAACATGAATATCTCTGTATGTGAGTCCATGTGAGCTGATTTCGATGGGGAGATGTTAGACTACTAATGTCAAATGACCAGAACATTTCTGTAGGGATGAATTAATGTTTATCCTGACTTCCCCCACGCATGGAGAGAGTAATGGTTAGTGTTAACGTCAGGTAAGAAATATAAAATAAATGTATTTTGGTTTATTACATTTATTTGTCAGGGACCATATACAAATACATTAATTTAGCACCAGGAGAAGAGCTGCATTGTACCATATTTTGTTACGAGCTAATTTCCATCTGCAGTCCCTGGGCAGGACGACACAAACACAAATGCAATTAATACAAATACTGGTTCAAAATACATGCATCATTAAACCCAACAACATCAAAATTCCCATTCCAACTCCTCTCTCTGTAATAAATTTGCCCCCCCCCTTCCCCTCTCCACCATGTCATACTTCATGTCATAGATGCAGGATGGAATAAAGAGACCAAGGTGTGTTAACAAATACACACTGTGTCTGTGTCTAATTAATGTAGACAAGACTGATCACCGGAAAAACATATAGAAATCTATACATGTTTCCTGAATGGCCTTAAAAGAAAAGGATTTTAGGGGTGCTACATATCTGTATCTTCTGATTGGATGAGGAGTTTACGTACTCCGTGCTGAGGGGAGGTAGATTTAGCGCTCTCCATCAGCACCGCAAGTATCAACCTGCTAGATCCTTAATCACTACCAACAACACCAAATGGGGTGTGCAGCCTCCTATTAACGCCAGCAGTCAACATGATTAAAGTGACAATCTATTGTAACTAAATCAAGTTTAACAAGGCCTGTGCCATAACCTACCAGCCCCCTGAATACATCAGTGACACCAGTGACGGAGAGATACCAAGAGGAGCGATTGGGATTGCTTTGCCCAAGTCAACATTGTCAAGAAGTTTCCAACATTTCCAACATTTATCTCACACGGTGGACGTGAATTTGTTCGCTGAGAGTGCTCTCTGTTAGGTCCTCTGGAGAGCTTTCTATTTTAAAAGCTTTGCTGCACCTGTGGGATCGGTCTTGTCAACCTACGGAGGACGTGAAGAGCTTCGGCTGGTTCTAGCTGGCTCCCACAAGCAGCGTACCGTCAATGTTTCAGTCCAAACACCTTTTACCAAGTGGGCTTTGTGTTTTAGTCACTACACCTTTATGGAGTAGGGCTTTATGTTGGAGAGTTTCTAGGTTTTATGTCGGTATGTGGGCTGGGTAGAAACATGGTCTGCTTCATTTGAAGTACCGCTGCCTGCCGCTATAGTCTGCTGTTAGGCCTTATCTGAGTTTAGTCTTAGCTAGAGCTAGCTAGCTGGCCAGCTAGCGCTAGCCGTCGCTGTTATTGTTAGCACAGCTGCACAGTGAAAACTGTGATAAAACTGTGATAACATGATAAAAACAAATTGAATGTATAAACTATCAGGAACTGTTATTTTTGCCCTTCTCTCTGTACATGGTGAACACAACATGTATGAAAAAACTGCCAAGATATTCTAGATATTGAATTATGTATGATGTTGACCTCGGACACGGCTGACTTTATTATCGACAGCCCAACACTTCAATCACTTTGATTGGAAAGGACAAGAAAAGACGGGAAGCTGGTGTTTTATTCGATGGAAGGGGGGGAGATAAGATATGTGGTTCATCCAAAATGGAGTCCATGGCTATCGTAGCTATTGTAGCCATCTTAGGTTCCTAGTGCTGCTTGGTAAACCCTCTGGAGGCCTGCCTAGCATAAGTGTTTGGGCTTGGCTAACTCCCGATCAGCTTATCTAGCCAGACAGGGCTAAGGAAACCACTGGAGCACTAAATGGAGATGCTTTAGCTTCCAGAGGAGAGTTTGTGATGGTTCCCTGGCCATGCGCTGAAGACCAGGAGAAATAACTCAACGATAAGAACAGAGAGCTTTTCCTCTGGACTGGAACCAGCCGAGTGTTCACCAGGTTTACAACACCAGGAGTATCTTCTGGAGTGGTGATTGGTCATATTGTGAATTATATATGTGGAGACATCTTGTGATCCACTCAGCTAGTCGTTAGGGTATCTACAATAGATTAGAATATATATCTACACTCTCATGCCTTAATTTGTAATTTAGATGACAGTAGAATAGTGTAGATTACAGTACATTAGGTGTGTAGCTTCACTACCGACAGTTGGACTCCCAGCAACCCAGCACAGAAGAGAACATTATTGAGCTGGAGAGAGAGAGAGAGAGAGAGAGAGAGAGAGAGAGAGAGAGAGAGAGAGAGAGAGAGAGAGAGAGAGAGAG
>JAOPJI010000123.1:168962-181036 GCA_027122695.1 Merluccius productus | reverse complement strand
CACACACACACACACACACACACACACACACACACACACACACACACACACACACACACACACACACACACATTCAAGTTCTGGCCACATTTTCAACCAAGCAGCCAATTATAAGTCTGGGGCAGAGCATTAGTATGCATGATTAGGGCTAGGAGGGAGATACGAGTACTTAATTGCCTGCTCTATTATTTGGACTGTCAGGTGTTCCTTTATGACAGGCTTCAGCGGCAAGCCGACCAACCCAGAAATCACCTGCGCTGTGCGGTAATCAAACACAGCTGCAGTCACCGCAATTAACCTGCAGATTACCTGTACAATGCAGCAGCACGTGCCCACCTCGTTATCCACGAGCAGGACTCCATTATTCTGCTGTCACACATTCTGTTTGTACATGCATGCTCCTTCAGCGGCAGCCATGATGGAATAGAACCTTTAATGGTTCTGACGTTGGAGGAGAAACCTCCTGGTTTCAGAAAGTAAGGAGCCCTCTCAACAGTGTTTAAAGGGGACCTATTATACAGTTTGGAGCTTTTTAAAAACTGCTCCCTGGGGTCTTTACAAGAAGTTAGCGAAGTTCACATATTAAAAACTCCTAGGTCCAGCTTCTGTATAGTGTGTGTGTCTGCCGCTAATTTTCACCACTCTGAAGAACAGGCTGTTTTGTGGGTGTGGGGATGTATGGTAATGAGCTCTGCTCTGATTAGCGGCCTCATTAGAAGGTGGGATGTAAGTTAATGAGCTCTGCTCTGATTGGCCGCCTCATTGGAAAGTTTGGGAGGCAGTGAGCAGAGTTCCCATGCTGCTCAAGGTAAACAAGCGTCATTTACCGTAACATAGTTACATAGTAGGTTGCGTGCGGTAAAAAGAAGAATTTACAGGAAACATTGCAGAAACAGCAAGACCCTACATGTTTGTGCAGGAGTCTGACGCTTCAGCTGAGTCCACTTAGGAGAATCCAGCTGTATGTTTCTCAATGGTAACAATTCCACAATGTCAACTGAAAGAGAAAACCTATGCTGCAGGGAGATCGAAAGGGTGATTATTGATAAAACACATTGTTTCCTTGTAATCAATGTAATTGGGCAGATTCCTATAGACTTACCATTTCTCACTCAAGAAATCCCACAACCACCGATATATATGATGATGGGCCATCCAGGTTACAACATCTGTTTGGACGTCTTTGTCCTTCAGATGTCAAGCAAGTAACTATTTTATAGTATTTCAATACATTACATATTTTCTCTAATAATCATAACCAGTGGTTTAGCATATGTATACAATTGGATAATGCTGTGCATGACAATAAAGACGAGAACTGTTTGCATACAGGCCTTATGTATTACGCATGTCACCAGAAACGACATTGCAAAACATATTAATAGCAAACAAAACGTTGTGAATTACTTGTGCACGTAGGCCATCATCTACGAATGAATACAAATGAATATATGAAGTATTATAACTGTATTTGATGCTCACACATGTTCATAATGACTGATAAGTTATAGACCATTATTTCCTACAGAGCAGTTCCCTCTCTACACGTGTCACTATCACTCACCACATGGTAACAATTCCACAATGGGGAGGTTTTGAATGCCGCATGCATTCAAAACCTCCCCTAATCATTTATCATTACTTCATAAGTTCAGTGTAAAGACATCTATGTCCATAACAACTGGTTCCATTGGTTATTACATTGTCTACAGGAGCAAGAGGATTTGTCCTTGATATACTCAAATAATAATTGGATTCCTATAAAAAAAGCAAACTACGAACAGACCTCAGTCACGCCGGTGAAGACAAACATTTATTTGTCACATGCATAATTAGACATGTACAACAGCAGTGAAATAGCAAAAGAAAAGCTATCTAGCAGTATAAAAAGTAAATACATAAATAAATAAATAACATAATAAAAATAGGTAAAAATAAAATAAGTGATAAACAACCTATTCACATATGTTCCCTCTGCTCAGTCGCTACAGGTTCATAGCATTAAGATGCTTCGTCTGGTGGTGCTGGGGCAACCTTGGCAGCAGGGTCAGGGTTGTTATACTGGCCTGTGTGCTGCTGCGGATACACTGTCAACATGTGCAGCCTAAAGGCAGGGAATGAAAGTTTGATGCATACATTATCTGCAATATTTGTAATGTTGTCAAATCAGTAGTGATTGAAAATTTTAATTCTTGAGTACAAGAATGAAGTTACTCAAGGACAGTGCAAATATACATTACATCTCATCAACCATTAACTGTTTTTCATTTATACAACCACATTGAAAACATTTTGCATAATAGGTCCCCTTTAAAGTGTAAGTTACGGTGCGTTCCAGGCAACCCGTGACCCGTGATTTCACGGCTTGTTAGCGTTCCAGGCAAGTCACGACTAACAAACAAACCTGCGGCTCTGTTTTGATGATGTCCCCGATTGAATAAACATGAACATAAACTTTAGTACTCCACACTCGTATGTGTATTGTTTTGATTACAATGTGCGGAATTACGTTACGTTGCCTATTCATGTCTATCTATGTATATTTTCTCACCGTTGGTCACCGGTGTCTGCAGAGCATCAGGGGAAGCCATTGTTGTTTTATGTTCGTGACGTCAAACTGGGAGTACTGGCAGTACATCGATCAGACACGAGTTCACAGGTCGTGAGTTACGGGTTTGACTGCCGTTCCAGAGCACTTTCACAGGGAGAAGGTCGTGAAATCACAGGTTACGGGTTGCCTGGAACGCACCATTAGCCCCCTGTTTCAGCTCGAATTCAAACACACATTTGAACAAAAATGTGTTTTAGGCTGGGAGCTCTAGGAAAGACGGGGGATGTATTATCCCCATGGTTACGACCCTAGCCAACTTTGTGATGCTTTTTTAAGCTAGTAGGCTACCGTTGTTGCCCATGAGTGTTATAAGTAGAGTGAGTGATGTTATGTATGAAATGCGCCACACACCGTAGTGACTGTCTGTGCGTAGCGTTACAATGAGCAATGTTGTATATGAAATGCGTCACACACCGTCACCTTATAGTCTAAGCGGGTCCAAGAAGCTTAAACCTCTCTCGGACATGGCCATCAACATCAACCGCTGCCCAGACGGAGCAAAAGTGGTTGGCGGAGCCTAGCAAAAACAACTCAATACATTCATAAAGCAGGACACCCTAGTGGTTATGGTGTTCGACTCCCAGCCCAAAGGTTCTTCAAATTCTAGAGTCTTCCTGTAGGCGTCTTAGGGCAAGATTCCCTCACCCCTACCTTAATGTCATAATGTCATGTATCTGAATTAATTAATCTAATCCAAAAGTAACTTTTGGATTAGAAGTAGCTGCTAAATATGAAATAGTCACCTAGAAATAGTTTTTAACCTGCTTGATCCAAAATGGCATCCAGTGGGTTTTACACTCGGGCTGCTTGACTGATTCGTAGTGAAGCACACACGCGCACGCGCACACGCACACACACACACACACACACAGAACAATCTAAATGATCTAAATCATCCACACGGCTAAACCATAAAAACCCACCAGCAACATTTGTCTGGCTCTATACCTGGGTTACCTCTGTAGCTTTTACAAAAGGTCGCCCTGCGTGGCACATCAGTCGAGACACTGCCGCGGCTCAGCCACGCATGTAATTGAAACAATCGATCGCAATTTCATAAAACACAAATGAGCAGAACGGCGGCAGCAGCGGTGGAGGGAGAGTGGCAGGTCCTGTTAGCTGAATGGCCACAGAAGCTCTCGCCCATCAATCTGCTGCTGCCTGAGGCTTGTTTACAGGCAGAATAACCACCACCACCTCCTCCTCCGGTCATCCTTTATCTCCAGGAAGAGCCAACGAACCCCCTATAAACCCAGCGCGGTTACACCAAAGCCCCGAAATATGTCCCGGATCAACAGCTGAACGGGAGATTACAAAGAAGAAGTGTGTGTACTACTCCCTCTGACCATCACGATAAGGGGACGAGACCGTAAGGTACGACTTGTCTAAAAAAACCGTGTTCCAACTGCACTGTAAGACCTATTCGTACACTATGTTGAGAAACCAGGATATACAAAACTGTATATCTAAAAGTGGAACACTCAAATACAACAGCTGCATGTGCTACCCAAATGCTTGTGGTGGGCAGTGCCTTAATGCAACTTGGCAGCTTTCTTTTTAGCTGAGCAAATTTAATTTACAGTGCAATTTAAGACCTTGACCTTTTTTTCTTGTGTGCTTGTCAGACAACGCAAGCTCATTTAAGATGTTGCTCTGGGCTCTGGTATCTTGTAATGGGAATGTGGCATTATTTATGACATTTTATAGACTAAATAATGAATTGTGAAATGATCGATGGATGAATCAATCAATCATGAAAATAATTGTCAGTTGTGGCGCTTAAATAGAGCATAACTGTATTAAACCAAAAGAGAAATAAACAGACAAACACACACACGGTACCCGTACCCCTTTGATGAGAAAATAACAACCAAGGCAGGTTTATAAAACAAACATTAAAGACATACACAGGACAAAGCAGTATTGAAACATTGCCAACATGTTAATCACAGAGACATGTATATAAAATAAACACTAAACATGTTAACCGCAGCACATTTACATTTAGGGCATTTAGCAGATGCTTTTGTCCAAAGCGACTTACAATAAGTACATTTGTCTGCAAGTGCAATGAATTACTATGTTAACATTAGTTGCTCATTGACATATTCTAATTTACAAATAAATATGTCACTTTGATACAAGCCACATGACATCATTTACGATCGAAAATACTAAAGTATGTGAAAACATTATCGACAGTTGAGCTAGACATTTTGCTAAAGTGTGGACAACAGGATCGAAAAATGTTAAATAATAATAGCATATCACAGAAGGATGTATCCACTAGACACCTACTGAATATACATCAAATAAGCTTGAATTCAGCTTATAAAATCAGTATTGGAAAGATTAAGGACATTGCACATCTGCAGATATATGTTGTCCATCACTTTAAACTATAGATATTTACCATTACACAAAAGTGCCATAATGTGACATTTTCACAAATATGCGGTTGATGACATTGATATGTAAATATTTAGATTTTATGTGGTAAGTTTTACATAATCACTGTCGACTTAAACTAGTCCATGTTTCATTGGTTTTCAAATGTCAAATGTTAATCAGAATTATTTAAAAAATATTGTTTCTATTTTTTAATAGGTTTGATCTTTTTTTACTGTCACTCCCGTTTAAGTTGTATCCTACTGTCTAGTATAATATAATGTAATATTATGTATTGAACACAAGTGAATATCTGCTATGTTTGTACATTTGTTTATGTAAATTGTTATTAATAATAATTAATAACACAAAGAAACTCCAACTGCATTAAAGGCAATGCAAAAAAGGCAATGCCCATTGTAGCTGTAATGTTCATAATTAACACAATAAATGCACTAATTTCGGCATTAGCAGTGGCTTTGGGAGAGGCCGTCTCCACTGTGCGTGTGGGAGATACAATGCACCACCGGTACATATCGACGATAATCATTTCTGGCATTTTGGCAGAACAAACTGTAATTACCTTATTTCTTCCGCCATTTGACAATTACTATGGTAACATAGGTGTCTGGAGATTGGGTGTTAATATTGTAACTGCAACTCTACAACTCTCTCTCTCTCTCTCTCTCTGTATCTGCACCCCTCTCTCTGCCCCCTTCTCTTTTTCTTCTCTCCTCTCTCTGACTTCCTCTCTCTGTCTCTTTCTCTCTCTCAGTCTCTCTTTCTTCTATCTCTCTCTTCTCCCTCACTTCCTCTGTCTCTCCATGTCCTGCTCTCTCGTTATTTCTCTCCATCTCTGGCACCTTCTTTCCCGGCGTTCTGGTGCTAAATTAGACAGTGAGAGATAATGAGGACATTTCATGCCAGGAGCCTTAGAATTGATAACAATTAATGTCCATTGTGTTTTGGACTGACTAAATATTAGCACCAGCCAACATTATCGTTCCGTATCGAATCTGATTAATCACCGTTCCAGCCGCACCTGGTAATCAGAGGAGAATATTCTGTGGTGATTGAACATAGCAGTCGTGTGATTGCTTGAGTATCTCACAACATCAAAGATGAAGATGATGGAACTTCTCAGATTTCAGCAGCGTAGCCAAGAAGACTAATTCATATACTGCAATGATTGAAATAACATCAACATGAGCATCTTTAGTAAATACAGTATTCACTGTTCTGCTCTCTCTCTGTCTCTGTCTCTGTCTCTGTCTCTGTCTCTGTCTCTGTCTCTCTCTCTCTCTCTCTCTCACAGACACACACACACAGTAAGCATAAGCACAAAATAAATTAGAAATTATGAGGTGCTACAAAAGTTGTGCATGAGGAGTCTCCACTGCTATTACATCTCTTTACCATGAAGATAGACAGCGAACAACATCTCCACCACCACCACCACCACAGGAAACTTCAACCACAACCCCCTGGAGAAGCTGAACACTCCAGCCAGGGCCCCCCACCCCGTATATCCGCCACAGAGGAACGTCTTAACACGATAATCATGGAGGGTTTGGCAGAACAGCTGCCTTTTTTGGGGTAAGTTATCGGTATTTCATTGTGGCAGTCTGCGATGGTAAGCAAGTGAAGGAGGAATTTCATCTCCCTTCCCTGCCACAGATGTGTTTCACTGAGAGCTGTAGCAGTGCTGACAGTCACTGGGAACCTGTGCTATTGCCATGGTCTTATTATATCATTATTATAGCTTATACCATGGCCCAGGTGAATACTCGATTTTGATTGGCAACATGCATGGCTATGACATGATCGTAACATGAGCAGTCTAATCACCAGTAAAAAATGAATGCGCTAAACAAAATGTTAATAACTGTCAACTTGGACTAGACTCTATAGCTTTCTAAACTATGTTTAGAAAGCTTCCTTGTTGCCATTTTGTGACTAAGATCTTCTTTATTTACCAGAGTAATAAGGTAACGTTGCCATGTCGTTACTAAGATCATCTCCATTTACCTGAGTAATAAGGTAACGTTACCATGTCGTTACTAAGGTCGTCTCTATTTACTGGAGTAATAAGGTAACGTTGCCATGTCGTTACTAAGGTCGTCTCTATTTACCAGAGTAATAAGGTAACGTCTGCATTCCATATAAATGTCCTGTTAGCTGTTGCGTTCCAGGCATTAGTCAGACCCATATATTTAATTTGCCGTTTGTACCCAGGAACACAAAAAGTAGTGTGAGCTAAAGTTGAGACAGAATTACCCCAAAATATGAATCAACGCCCTTTTATTTTGAATGATTCGCAAGTGGCCATGGTATAAGCAGGATAATCCACTCCAAGGCCATGGATTATCCCTTACATAACGTAAGTGTAGCTAGACACCCCTGTTGACTCTGCTGCCCACTGCCAAAGTTCTAAATAATGTCAATTTATGTTTCTGACAAGCAGGAGAACTCAGCTTGTCAGCTAAATATACCTCTTTTCAAAATTGAATTTGAAAGAGCTTTACTGGCATTAAACGCATACATTGCCCAAGCGGTTTTAATATCTAACAAAGGAAAAATGTATTATAAAAAAATATAAAGTAAAGTACTATTAGAAATCACCTCAGATATGCATATTTTGCACAAACCAGTTACTGTTAGCTTCACACAGCCACAGACCATAGTCACTTAGCTCATTAGGTCTGGAAAGCCTGCCATCGACAGTGTTTGTTGAGAGGCGTTGTCAGTCAACCTTACTTTGCAGCCGATTGGATTAGCTTCAGCCAGTTGGATCCCGCAATCCAGATGACATGTATCGGTGCCGTATATCCAAAGTAAACACCATTAGCGAACATTACTGCTACCATTTTCAAAAGTAAAAAGTAAAAATGTATTACATTTTTCAAGTAAAACTAATTCCAAAGCAGCATAAATATCATATTAATTAAGAAATCTCCAAAACGGCACTGCCCATTGTCGTCATCATTTTATATCACTCACCAGGGTTCACTTATTGGCCAACTTTTGTTTGTTTGTTTTGTTTGAATTTTGTTCGGAGCCAATCCAGACTAATGTCTGGAGATGAAACCGGAGCTGAGCTCTCAAGATTTAGGCTGGCTTAGACTACACAACTCTCCTTCCTATCTACACCTCCTTCGTCCCTCTCCTATCATCATCTCCCCTCCTCCCACCTTTTCATCACCTCCTCCCATCCCTCAGTCGCCTCCTTCCATCACTTCCTCCCCTCATCTCCATCTCCCCTACTACCAACTCCTCCTACCATCCCTCCTCCTCTGCCCTCCCATCCATCACCTCCCCCATCCTCCCATCACCTCCTACTCCTCACCATCACTTCCTCCCCTCAACCCATCTCCTCATCCCATTCATCACCTCCTCCTCTCCTCCCATTATGTCTTCACCTCCTCTACTCCTTTCCTCCCATCTTCCATCCTATCACTGCTTCCCCTCCTTTTACCTCTTCCTCTTCTCCACTGCTCCCCTCCTTTCCTAGAATCACCTCCTCCTCCCCTCCTTCCATCACCTCCCTCACCTCCCCCTCTCCTCCCCTCACCTCCTCCTCTCCTCCCCTCCTTCCATCACCTCCTCTCCACTATTAGCAGAAGATATGCAGACAACTTGAAGGAGCAGCTCACCAAGTTGGATAGCTGCAGAACTGCTAGCTGACAGATCTGCATTCCCTGAATATGCATTTGATGCATACTTCCTTCATATACAGTATTCCTATGCATTTGATGTCTAGCGTTAATATTCAGAGATAGTGCATATGGGTAGATCTATTCATAAATTGATAATACAATACAATATAATTCTATAAGTATACTTTCTCAGAGTATATTGTGTATATAAATATATACACACAGCACTTTTTCGAAAGTACATTGAAAGTTAACGTTAAAATTGCCCCTCCTGTACTCGGGCATGTGTAAAATCAACAGAACCAGTCACGAGTTTAGCAGTGACGCAACAGAAATCTATGCAGTGTGATGTAATTTCAATCAATACTACAGTTTGGTTTTAAAACACACTAATAAACTTTGGCACTTGGAAGACCAGTATATATTAATCAAACTGTACCATATATCATCCATCTAAAACCACCAGCAGCTGTTTAGATCAGCATCAAACAGCAACATACATACACATCACCATATGTTCATTATTTCATGTGATGTCCGTTTTTGTCAACACTTGCTTTCTTTTTCTTTATCAAAGGCTGTACAGCAAAACACCAAAACATATATCTTGCTTGTTTCCATTGCTTCTCTTTGTATCTCAGTATTATATTTCAACAACAAGAATTTGCTGAAGTAATATCCTTGGGAAGGTAACACAAGGTTTTGGTTGGAAGGTGAAAGCAACATTTGACAAGCGATGCGGGCTGTATGTTGTGCGCCCCGATGCGGAGCCTGCCTGGCAGTGGAGATCGCAGAGGCTCTAATTCCTGTAACGCTTTGCTCAATGTGCTGCTCTGTGAAGACCGCTGACTTCCATTAGAGAGAGTTCAGTAATTCAATTGGCCCTAATGTACTCCTTCACTGTACACCGGATTAATCACTTGCTTCTGAGCCGTGACCCTGGCCCGGCTGGGGGTGGGCCCTTGTATCACTGATGGGTAACTGTGGCGGCTTCCCCTCCCCATCTCCCACCGCAGCCATAAAGAAACGCTCGGGGAAGGTTATGAACTGCACCGCTGCCATTACTTCCATATCAGGAATCACCTTCTAAAGACCGCAGTGTTAACCAGCTACGAATCACCTTTTAAAGGCCGCAGTGTTAACCAGCTACGAATCACCTTTTAAAGGCCGCGGTGTTAACCAGCTACGAATCTCCTTCTGAAGTTCAGATTATATCTCTGCATAGAGACCCACAGTGTAGGTAAACATAGCAGGCCGTCAGGGCGACAGGCGGCACACTTTGTCTTTCCTGTTTTTCAGTTAATTTAGACGGACTAGTCGAGGATGTTTGCATGTATAGAGTACAGTAGTAGACAAACTCCTGAAATATTGTTTTGGATTTGACCTTTGGGTTGGTGGCGATGGCTGATTTTTCAAACGGTTCCTCCTAGAGGGAAAACTGACGAAATCCTTAGGTGCAGGATATCTTCTTTTTTTTTGTTGCTGCTCCTTGATAATCTAAACAGACTCTTCTCTGCTTCTGTCGTGACATGCAAATTAAAAACATGTCACTTAATGGAATGCCGTGGCCGCGACAGACACAGTGTGTGCTTCCTGCTTCCTGTCTGACAGGAAGCTGAACCTTTGAACCCTCACGTTCTCTGCATATCACACTCGGAGACAAGAGACAAAGGAATGGCCTGTGTTATTTAATTTTGAGAAAGTAGCTGGTGTGTGAAGACTTTGGAGTGATTTTTTTTGCGCTGGCCTGCTAGCCTTTGTTCAGCGGTGCCATTGTTCATTAAAATCCCCCGAGAAACAATTAAAGTTTTATAAAGAGCCGCAGATGGCATAATAAAGTCCCTCTTAGATGTCTTTGTGCTTTTAAGAAGTTGAAAACATTGACAGTTGCAAACTAGAATTGTAAGTGTAGATTATTATTTTTTAACAAAGTTCTTATTTCTCGCTGGTATTCTTTGAAGCAATAGCTATTCTATGCATTTATATTATTATGCTATGCATTTATGCTTCATGAATAAGTTTACATTGTTGGTTGCAGGCTTTGCCGTTCCCACCAAATTTGTCAATAGCACCATGACAAATGAGGGAGGAGCATGACAAAAATATGATCCAGACAAGCATCCATGATTTATAAATATAAACGTGTTTCCTTTTGACGGGGAATTGAACTCTGGGATTTGTAGTAAAAAAAAAAAGGAAAAAGATAAAAAGGAGTGCCAGTTGGTAGTTAATGCCTTCCCATTTCCCTGTGGCTGCTCAAAGAAAGACACACACAGAAGCCCCAGACTGAAGACGATGTCTGAAAGCAAACCAGCCGATGACGCAACCCTGTGTCACAGCGGGCTCGCTTATACCACCAACTGTGGCGTTGTCCACTCCAAAGCTCTCTTGGAAATTACTCCTTCTTACCTCCTTCTGAGGCCAATTTCTCCTCCATTAAGAAGACGGATTTACTTGGTTGATTTAGCTGGGTCAATCGGAAACAGCCGATGAGATATTTCTCAGCCACGGGACAAAGGTCTGCCTCGTACGGCCAAGCGCTGCAGCCAAGGAAAACAATTATACAAATGACCTTTGGACGCTATTACCGTCTTTACTTCATTAGGGTAAGTGGCTCCTTTGGGCCGCACGGCCCGAACATTTGTTCTGCTCACAGTACTCCTGACATAGGCTGATTTAGGATCAGAAATCTTTATTTAAACCCTACGCTGGGAACGCTATAGGTCAAAAGTCGCTCACCCGGCAAACACAAGGCGGTCCAGCCTTGCGTGAACTTCGACCCCCGTTAAATATGCTGATGTACTCTTGCAGTACCTCTGTATGTAAGCACACCGCATTTGGTCTGGGTTCTGCTACCATGGGTGAGAGGAGTGCAGAGGGGAGAGAAGGAGAGGACATGAAGAGAAGAGGAGGAGAAAAATGTAGAGAGAAGAGGAGCGAAGGAGAGGAGATAAAGAGGAGAGGAATGGAGAGAGGAAGAGAGGAGATTAGAGGAGGAGAGGAGAGAGAGTGTATTCCCCCGGGCATGGAAGAGGTTACTTGTGGGTATAGACTGTCAGTTAGTTGTGAATATAGACTGTCAGTGGTGGGGAGCGAGAGGGAACTAAATGAGAAAAAGCAGGTACATGTCCCCCAGGTCTATAATCCTAAGATTACCGTTGGCTCCTGGGCCCCTGACTGCACTTCCAGACTCTTCTAATCTCCGTGGCCCCAGCTGTCCACCAATTGATTTGAAGATTCTCTGAATCAATTACTCCTCTGTCCAAGGTCTTATTGCCTGAGAGATACACTCACACGTGCACTGGGGCAAACCATGCATGCATGCGTGCGCGTGCATGCAGGCACACATACACACACACACACACACACACACACACACACACACACAAACACACACACACACACACACACACACACAC
>JAOPJI010000123.1:118001-129894 GCA_027122695.1 Merluccius productus | reverse complement strand
GATTCACGTCTTTCTTATCACTCCGCAAGTAGTCCGGTAACTTATCAACCCCAGCGTGTCCGGTTGCTAAGCAACGTTAACATCTTTGGCAGACTATTTCACTGCTGAACAACACTACGAATGGTAATTGTAAAAAGACACTGTTTAAAGATATTTTTTAACATTAGTTTTATCGATGAAAAATGTACGTCATCAACGAAATTCTTAATGATCAATTAGTCGATCGTCGATTAATCATGCCCATCCCTAAACCAGACACCAAGTTCTTCTTCCTGAATGGTCAGCCGTGCATACGTGTCCATCTGATGAATGCCTCAGTATGAGGGGGTGTTATTGCATTATCTATCGTCCAAACACGCATACTTTTATAAGAGCCTTAAATTAAAACATGTACACCAGTGGTTCCCAACCTGTGGGTAAGACCCCACTTGGGGTTGGCTGAAATGCAGATGGAATTGCAGGAGATTGCAAATGTATAAGCTGTAGATAATAGAGGACCAATGTTGGTTTGAAAGGTCTCAAAGTAATCAGACTGCCGCATGATTGCCACAAGTGAACTTCTACTAATCACTTGGTGAGGGAACAATGCATATAGGTTCACTGGGACATTAGTCTCGCATAGCCAGACCCATCTCCACACTTTGTTTCAGCGCTGTGCCAGTGGTGGAGTTGAATTTTTAAATTGACGTGCGATGTATTCGCACAAATTATTCACGCTTGGTCTGAAAAGGCCATTATACCAACAACCGAAATCCGGTGACTGTCCAAATAGGTGTCAGACTATTTGGACATTGACATTATGGACAGATGTTGGTGGGGTTAAAATTATGTATGGGGAAGCATCTAAGACCTAAAAATGGGGTCTCGAGCCAAAAAAAGTTGGGAATCACTGCTGTAGACAGTCTACAGCACCCAGAGTTTTATAAACTTAGTTTATACGCCCAATCCCTTCTGTAAATAACCAAGTTGTTTTTAATGTCATTGTTTTTTTTACGGTCTGGAACGTTTGATGCAGTAGACACTGTATGTCAAAAACGATTTCTCTTTGAGACAATAAAGTTTATCTCATCTTATCTTCTCAATCCGACCGCCAACACCCCACCGGCAGTAAACATCAATATTCATATCATGAAACACATTCGTGACTCAATTCAAATCCAAAGCTCGTAATAGGGTTGCCAACAACTTAGAAAATCTTTTTCAGCGTATAATGGCATTTTGTCTTACTGCCCTATCACAATAAATCAAGGCTAAGGGAAGACGACATCTGAATGGAGACATAACATTCCATGAAAGGATACAGTCCTGAATAGTACACGGGACTTAAATAGACTTTGACTGCTTTGAATGTTATGAGTTTCCCTTCGGTAGCAGTCCTACCATTGTACTTCTTGTGCACTATAAAAACCTGTATGATTTAGCATTGTAGGATCCATATGTTAGGCAGAAATGTTTGTTTATCGTTTGTCTACTAACCCTCTGTTTGGCGCCCTGTGAAAGTCGAGGCTACATAAGATGGCAGGACAGGTGCACACAGAGAGGCTGATGAGGGCAAAGCCTTTCAACAGCCGGGCTTCTCTTGGACTGGAATGATTAAGCTTGGTTTAGCAATTAGATTGCCCTAAATTATTGTTTAGATTATTTGTTTATTGAAACTGGGTTTCTTTTTTGTACAAGAAAATAAACCCAAGACCTTCTCGTCAAACAAACCAAATTCTTCTGGACAATATTTTATTTCAACACCTGGGCAGCACAAGCATGTAGAAAATCACAATTCAGTCACCACAGTGACCAACAGGTACAGCAAATATTCATTGAAACGGTCGCTACAAGCATCTAAGGCCTAGCCATTAACGTTGATACGTGGCACATGCTCAAAGAATCAATGTACTTTCATATTATAGAAACATGATAATAAATATTTAGCTGTAAATACATGAAATACATTCTGCAAACATGAAACATGCTGAAATACACACTCCACCTTTTCTTTAAGTAGCAGTCAATTTACTGGCTTTAATTAATAACCAACCAAGATAAAACTAACAAATGATTTATATATTTATATATACATGAATACAGACACAAGAAGCAAGAAGAAGAGAAAGAGACAACAATGATTAGGAGAAGAAATATGGAGTTTTTTGAGGATATCGCTCCCCCTGGAGGCATCCACATCCAGTCGTACTCCCTTGTGAGATTACAACGTCCTGGAACAAGGCTAAAATGTGAAAAGCTTGCTGTGGTAGTCACATGTTTACTGTGTTACTGAGGATGTCTGAGTGAGCAGAGTTAGACTCACAACTCGCACAACGCTATGACCCAATCAGCTGTTTGGGGTCAAATTATGGTGATTTTAATGTAAAAAAAAAGTAAAAATACAGTATTTTTGTTTCCTGTTGTCTTTAAGGGGCCCAGGCCAGTAGTGGCGACATAAAGTGAGATGAACAGTTTATCCTGGCCAGCGAGGGAGAGAGCGTTGACTTTTATATCGACATGTGCAGCGCCGTATGATCAACGGGCCACCTGGGAGCCTCTGAACCTCTCCCACCTTATCCCTCGCAGTCCACCAGCAGTCGTGACCAGGAAACTGCCTTTTAAACAACCAACACAGTAGGCAGTAGTAGGTACACACTCCCGCCAATCAAACCTAACCTACAGTTTGTCCTGTCAGGTTTTATCCTCCGAAAACGTAACATGGTGAAAAAGTTTGTTTTTTAAATTATCGTTTCAGTATATGGAGATATTTTAACTGATTTTGGGAATCAAAACTTAAAAAATCCTAAAGGTTAGCACTTGGAAAAGGTTAGCACTTGCACTCATTTGCAAAGTGGACCTAGATCAAGTACATTCTAATTATTACAAATATGTATGGTATATGAATTACATAGTTTATGTTTGCAGCTTCCCGTTTCATAAAATATACTAACTGGTAGAACAAAACCAGCGAAACACCTTTTTAAGCCAGTTAGAGCTCAGATTCTTACACTTTAACTTTACATTTCTCTTTTAAATTATTGTATTTTTTTCCTTTTAGTATGATTCCTGCCTAACTGAATGACATTTGAGTTAAAAGGGGGCTATACAAATAAACCTGCTTGCCTAGATCTCCTATAAGGTAAATGCATGGTGTGTACTATGAGATCCATTCTTTAACCAGCTAGAATATACTACCTGTCTAGACAGAGAGCCGGGTTCACCTGTAATTGGAAACGAGAAACAATAAAATGAAAAACACACCAGATAGCAAAACCGATCAGGGTTTGACAGTGTGGTACGAAAGTGCTCACTTGCTCGCCTGTGCGGCGCTCGAATAATTCTGGAACGCCCGAATTTAGCAGGATTAACGCGGAAGGTTAATTACCCAGAATTCAGCAGGCCTCACGCCGCCTGTGGCAAGGGAGTGGGGCGAATTGATTGGCTGCTGGAACAGAGGCAGAACGCTGGAATTACTCTCCATCTCCAGGAGGAAAAAAACAATTCATTTTCTCTCAATGCTAAGAATACTCCTAATACTAGAAGACTAGGGAGGTTGTATCTAAAAGATTGCAGATTGCCCACTAAACTAATTTGAAAAAAGAAAATGCATTATAGAATCCTAATTTGTAAAGTGGGTTACACAGGACTTGTTGGCTGTAGAAGAATGTGATGCAGGCAGACTAAACACTATGAAAAATCAGTTTATGATTCTATTGAATCTACATTGTCTTGATCGGGAACAGAGCCAAGCTACCATTACAAATAATAAAGCAACTAAAAAAACGGATAACTAAAAAGACAAGTGCTAAAAAGACAAGTGCCATAAACACACACACACCCACATGGCACTCACATACAACCGTATGTGACACTCACACTCATAGTCACACACACTCACACAGGCACACACACACGCCCATTCAGACACGCACTACGGGATGTAGAGAAAGCGAGAAAGAGAGAAAGATAATTTGTTTCACCGGCGGGACGACACTGCCCATTCATCTTTAAAGTGTCTCAACTTCCTCTCTGACACTGGGCGAGAGGCACTGAGATAGAGGGAGAGAGAGTGAGAGGGAGAGAGATAGAGAGGAGAGGAGGGGGATAGAGAGATAGAGGAGAGGTTACAGGGGAGTAGGACCACTGTGGATGATTGATGAGAGGAGGATGTTGGGGAGTTTCCAGAACGCAAGACAAGCTGCAGTCTGCACTGTCCACAGCACATAGTATCAACACTAACAGACAACACAAGCACCACACAACCGCTTTCAACAAGAAACACCAAAACCAAAAAAAACACACCAATACAACCAACCAACACAGAAATATCACCAGCACACAACACAGAATAACACGACACAACCCACACAGCACTAGACAACTAGAGGAATCTCTGCACTTCACTATCCTGGACCACCAAACCTTGCTTTTAATAGTCCTCCCTTTTGAGAAGCATCACTTTGACCGTCTCTGACCTACATTTCAGACCAACAAGAGACTTTAGCCACGAGTTCAAAGGTCAACTGAGCTTGAAACAGAACCCTACTGCGATGTGAAGCATTGAGTTTCCACTCCGTCAGTTCTGCTCAGTTTCTTAGAAGAGTTTCTTAGAATCCCAACCGGGCCGGTCAAACCCGCAAGATGAACCCCATTTCAGCATGTAACAGAGCCTCTTCTATCAGATGTCTGTCTATGAGAGCCATGGTGCTGGTAATGCTTTGTTATCCAAACACAAGAAAAAGTTAGCCCCAGACAGAATACATCACTCAAAACAATCTTTAAAAATTCACCAAATGCAACTTCAGGCACCGCACCAAAGGCATCACTAATACATACTACATACATAGTTTGTGTCACAAATTACATCATGGCGCAATTTCAGTCAATCAGAAATAGCGATTGCAATCATCTTTGTGTTTCACCAAAGATGCTGCCGTCCTTGAAGTTTCCTCTGATCTAATAGTAGATCATGCAACCTTATAAAATATCGCCATCTCTTCATATTTCCATGTTTTCCCATATTCGTATAATTCTGTCATTCCATCATATCACCCTGCCTTCCCATCTCTCCCTGTCCCTCTCCGTCACCTGGCCTCTGTATGCGGTAGATCGGCCGAATCAATCGCTTCACTTCAAATTGTTTTTTTACTCTGCTGTCATTTCCCCCATGTCCGAGCGATCTCTTACCAGCATCATTTCACTCCCAAACTCACCTTCATTTTGCAATTTCCTGTTCCATTCTCAGTCCCCTTTTCTGAGCTTTTTGGGGAGCTGGTGTTCACACTTCTGGCAAACACACAGTGACCCCTGCTGGAGAAGAGGGGTACAGCAGACCGTTGTGAAATACCTCTACTGCGGGGGATGTCAAGCATGAAATCAGGCTGGCTCTGCATACGCGCCGGTGACAGACCCAGAGCCCGAGGGCCATATTTGCTCTCTGCTCCCACTGGAGAGGACAACAGAAGCCCAGAATACTGTCCTTGTGTTCTGCATTCTGTGTTAGTTCCCTGTCAAACCGACGATAGATACGGTGCAATATGACCAGGTTCATTGGCATGTTTAGACTCATTTAGCAGGGGTGGCCCAAAATGTGTGTGTGTGTGTGGGGGGCAGCCATTGAACAGGTTGTTACCCAATGAAAAGTCAGACAATTCCTCACCTCAACTACAGATCCAAGTTACACATCTAGTTCTGAATATTTGCATCTGCCAGTCTATAATATTTGAACAGCTATAGAGATCTAAAGTGGCTAAGACTAAGGACAACAGCCTGGACAACAAAAATTCAACCAACCTGAAAAAGACAGTCTCCTATTTTATTGTTTTTTTGTTCATGATGATACAAACTATCTACCACGTAAAGGAATCAACAAATCTCAAGATAAACTACACAAGTGTGAGTCCAATAAGCCAAATCCGCTTGACATTTAGAAACAGACTGGATCAACTGTTGGATCCTGTAGAAGTCTCCCTCACTCTCTCTCTCTCACTCTCTCACACTCACTCAAACAAATATTCAGGCAGATCCCAGAGATTAGCCTGAATATTTAACTAACTATCAGAATGAAACCATGTGCTTGGGTTGATATGTGGCAATCATTTACAAAAATGTGTACTTTCTTAATTTAATTGAACCCATTTAACCCATTCTAACTTTCTAGGAGCAGTGGGCCGCTACAGAGAGTAGCACCAAGGATCCTTGCCTTGTTAATGGCCAGGAGTTTCATCTTGCATGTTTGTGGTGTGGGGGAAACCGGAGCACCCAGAGGACAACCACACGGACAGGGAGAGACAAGGGAGAGAGAGAGAGAGAGAAAGAATATCAGGCCTCGTCTTCGAGCACACAAGCTATTGAATTTGCTTTACATAAGCTGCAGCAATGACCCCTGGGAAAGAATGAAGGCAGAATCTCTCCGCATCTCAGCTTTCTCCGCATCTCAGCGCCCTCCGCAGCGAGCGCATCAAGGCCAAAGCAGCAAAGAACACTACGAGGAACGTCTAGCAGCAGGGACCGCAGAAGGGTGGCGGTATGTAAGCAGGTTTAAACGGTTATTGAGAGAGCATTTATCTGCAAGCGGAGGCGCTGGGAGGGTAATGAGGTACAGCACTGTGGCTGCAGGAGTGGGAGTCTTCTTTGCGCTTGCCTTATTGTGAAGCGCTCTCCAAGCATCGCGGTCTCGCCACCAGGGACTGAACAGAGCGCCTTCCACATCTCCCTGAGAGCGGTAAGAGCAAACATTTATTGGCATCGATCTGTGCAGGGTCATCGTGGTCTTAATGTATTCCGCCGGCTCCTCCGCTCTACTAGAGAAGACAGCCGTTGGGGCGGCCTGAAAATTCAACACAACCGTCTCACACACAACAGAGCCGCAGGCCTCGCTCCTCTCACAGAAACTTTCGGAAAAGTTAAGTTTCCCTGAATCCAATACAATATCTTTCACAGGGGAGCAGTCACACGTCGTTAACCAGCGTCAAGTCGTCTCCAAAATGAAATTAGGATGAAATAAGGCAGTGCGACATTTAGAAGCTGTGAATCACAAATAAACGCTTTTAAACAGACATAAAAATTAACACACAGTGGGACTACGCGGATTAGTAACGTGTTGCACGCGGCAGGGAGGGAAGCGATTCCAGCGTGTGTTTCTCTGCATTGCATAGTTAAGAAAACGCATCAGACACATGATCACGCATCAACGGGTTATTTCACATGCCGTTCATTCGGCGGCTGAAAATAAAACATCATATAATTGCCAAACCAAATTATGTGGACTGTGGGGAAATATGAATTATTATTATACGTCAGCTGTTCTCATTTCACGGCTGATGAGTTGGTGCGTTACGCGGGGGGTACCTGCCCTCGGTTATTCTAATCCAAGAATAATAGCAGCGCTCCTCTCCTTTAATTGGACATTGTTAGACTGACATATCAATCCAAGCTGCTGCGATGCCCTTTCCATGTTTCTGTAATTGAAACAGTTCTCATTTTGCTCACGCAGCCGTGTTGCGGTCTGCTGGGACCCTGTGAGTTGAAATACCCATGTCAGATGTAGGCCCGGGGGGATCCAAGGGTGGGTAGGTGTCCTAGGTTATGGAAGTTTAGCTTGTTTTAGCCGGGTTAGGAGTGGCGTGTCCAGACTAGTTGAGTAAGGGTCCAGGCCAGAATAACTACATTGTGTAGTTAAAACAACTATTTTCTGTTACGCAAGTTGAAATCCTATCAACTGCAAGAATAAGTTGGGGTGGCAGATGTTTGGAGTCCGCTGGCCGGCTGATGGAAGAGAGGCCTATTGAGCTAAGCGTCTGATTCCCCACAGGAAGACTCTAAATGTGGTTTATTGATAAAATAATAAAAGCTGATGGGCCATCGTTGAGTTTTAAATGGTTGTTTGCTTTTAATGTTTTCTTACATTTTCTATAAATATATTTCTTTTTCATACAGTTGGCTGGACAAAATGCTGCAAGCGAACAGCAGGTGAACACAGACTGTGGTAACTGTTGCGCGTCGGAACACAAACATCTAACTACACTTTATGTTTAAACATCTCTTTTTTTAGATGCACCTCATGTTGTTTCAAATAACATGTCCTTTTAAAGACGTTTGATTGGACTGCCGTAAGTAGGTATCAGGACTTTAAAGAAAAACTTAAAGTCTCATGACTAAAGTTATCTGTTCACATCATGATGACCAAATCAACATTTTGTACATTTTATAGGTTTATTACAACATGAAGAGCTCGTTATAATAGCAGACATGCAGGCAGGCAGACAGACAGACAAACACGAGAGGTGTGATAGAGAGGGAGAGACAGAACAGAGGAATGGAGAGGGGGTGTAATAGAGCTGTTCGATAGATAGATGGGGATGTAATAGAGATGGAGAGAGATGTAATATAGCATTAGAAAGAGGGAAAGAGACAGGGGGGAGAGAGGTAGAGAGATGTAACAGCTGTAGAGAGCTGTCATTCCTCCAGGGTCATTAATCATCACAAGACTAACGTCCTGTTTCTTCAATCCCACATTAGACATTAAAGGTCCTTTATGTACTCATCCATCCAGCCATCGGTTTTACATTCATCCCACCATCATCCACCCATCTCCCACTTTTGTTAATCTCTTAACCCGTTTATTCCGTCATCCATCCCGCTATCCATCACTTCATCCATCCATCCATCCACACATCTATCACGTCATCCACCCATCCCTCCGTCCAGCAATCAAAGACTTACGGCTGTATATTTCAGAACAAGCCTTCAGAGAACTCAATGTAATGTTGTGGTACGTTGGGGGAATCTTTTCCTTTGGCTGCTGTCTAATATTAAAATAATTCCAAGGGCCCAAATCTATTTCTGAACTGAAGGACACATGGATGCAACAGACAGAGAGAGAGAGAGAGAGAGAGAGAGAGAGAGAGAGAGAGAGAGAGAGAGAGAGATGAACAGAAAGAGTTAGAAAGATTTTTTTAAGTTAGAAAGAGATAGAAAGCAAGAGGATAGATAGAAAAACAGATCGAAAGAGATAGTTGAAAGAGAAAAGGTTGGAAAGAGAGATGGAAAGAGAAGGACCTGTAACCGGCAGTTAAATTACTGTTTATATGACGAAATGTGGCACTGGGGTCTGATTGAGCCCGTTAGCTTTTGGAGGAAAACAGTGAGCAGCGACGCAGGCCCCGCGGTGGCAACGTCAACCGCTAGTGTTCAGAGATCTGCGTGTGCGTGTTTGTGCGAGCGTCTGTGTGTGTGTGCACTTGTGTGCGTCCACCTGTGTGTAGGCTACCCTTGGTCCGCCTGTGTAGCCTACCTGCCTGCATCTCCCTGCCGAGGAATCTTTGAGCAACACACCCCGGTGTATCAGCGGACTCCGAGTAGCCCCGAGCAGCCTCACCCGACAGCACAGCTCCATTAGAGTCCAGAGGTTGCACCTGCATAGGCGGGAAACCGCATAGCAGTCCCGGTACGCCGCGCTCTGTCACGTGATCTATGGCTGACTGCCGCGCCACTGGTCTTCGGGGAACAGCCATGTGCGCGTGCTGATTGGTTGGCTTGCCACTTCGGGACAGGTGTGTTTGATAGCGGCACCCTGTTGTCTGAAGGGGGGTGGGGGGCTTAATGAGACCGAGTTCATAGTTATGGCGCCATTAAATGAAGACACAGTTCTAGAATAGAGATTATTTAGAGTATGTCGCCAGGAGTTTGTTTGGCATCGTAAAAGACACAAAGCGCCCGAAGGCCAGTCATCATTAGAGCAAACACGCATTTCTCTTCAGAGGATAAAAGCTTCGCTCTGTTAGTTCATCAAACGGCAAAGAAGCAAATAATCAGCTTCCCACAAACAACTGTCCCCATTAGAATGATCTGAATGAACGAGCGTAACGCACAGTATCTAGGTAAACACGCACGCCCAGGGAGAGATAGAGGCTACTAAGCTGCAATAAGGGTGTTGCTTGCTTACAGGCCAATCAGCGTTAAGCACAAATAATCGAAATAACTTAAAGGTGCTGTAAGATTTGAGATTTGTGTAAAGAGAGGCGATATGGATTCCCGGAACCAATCAGGGAAGAGGTGCCCTGCTTGATTGGTTAGAAGTGAGCAGGGAGCGGTCTGAAATCTAAATGGTCTTATACAGAGGCAGGCGCCTACTAGAACAGATCAGAGCATTTCACTCACTAACAGCTGATGACTTTTAGCTTTAAAATGTTACCTACAAGACCTTTAAAACTAGGGATCGGATTTACACAGCACTTCAATACAGCTACAACTATCTATGTTGTATCAGAGCCATCTATTGAAATATTATAATACATTATAGGTTTGCAACGCAGCTGTGCGTGTGGGCCTCGAGGACTTGTCTGACGGAGGAAGTGAAGATGAATGTGCAGTCTGTTCATCTCAGAGCTGCAGTCACGCAGCGCACGCCGTCCGCAGCACAAAGTGTGGCGCCTTCTCGTCTGATGCATTTTAAGGTTTTAAACTGTATGGCGAGATTGGAAGCTGTGGATCACTGTGACATCACAGTGACATCACAGTTTGGAAGATGGATGGCTTCAGTTAAGAACTGTCCGTTCTGGACTGCAATGCTTTTTTAACAGAAATCATCGAAAAACATGATGCTGCTGTGACACTGACCGAAGCAATCGTTGAATGGAGAGCGAGTGAAACACATGCACACACAAACACAATCTCACACACGTCCCATAATTATACAGACAGATGTGTTTACAGCCAACAGCTGTCGGGGCAGGGATGGTGGGGAGGAATACATTTTGAGTCCAAAAAATAAATTTAATTTAATTAAATAAATTTAAAAATCTGGTGTCATCTGCCTTATAAGGACATTCATACGTTTATTGTGGCCAATGTGGAAAAACTCGATTTGGCTCATTGTAGGTAAGGCCTGGGTGCATCGTTTTCTAATTTATTAATAGCTCACCAGGGAGGCAGAGTTGATTATCTGGGAATTACAGGATCAGTTGCTGTCTATCGACATTATCCATATAGGCCTAAATATGGACAATACTGCTTTTATACGTATACAGTCTATCGTATAATAGGAATACATTTCCCAATAGGAAGATATTCTTACAAAGAAAGTGTCTCTGGGACATGTCTGACCATTTGTACCAGGCACACTGCATATTAAACATCCTGAATAGGCCTATGTGATCCTGTTAATACTCAAATAACGGTTAAAAATCAACACAACAATCAGTAATAGGGTCAATCATATGGTTTGGGTCCATCAACAACCAGTACACGGTTCAGCTACTCAGTAAGACTGGTACCAGCAGCTTTGAATGGGTAAGACAGGATCAAGGTTTTTATTTGTACTTTTTACAAAACAGGATTAAATGTAGCTCAAGCTAAAGTTAAATCAGAAGACGACATTTCCCTTCTAGTTCTCATCAATGTATGCGGTTCAGTTCCCACACTGTCATTTAAGACCCCGCCCCTTCATCTCTCAACCAATCAGGACCTCATGCATGAAACAGGAGCACAATTGCGTGCAACGTGCAGTGTATATATGCATCTCTCAAAGAGATATCCACCAGGGCCAAGAAATTCCATCCATAGTCACGACCACCACCACCAGCGTCTAGACACCATCAGGGGGAAACTCATCTCCATGCAGACTTCATGGATCCATCATCCCCAGTAAGAATCATTTGATTTGGCGTTTAACCACCAAACGTGTAGTCAATACATTTTGTGGTTCATTTTTTATATTAGTCTCTCCTGATTGAACTGGTTAATACCCCACCATGTACAAAAGATGAACCTGCTGTATCTCAGCAGGTTCATTCAGGTCAAATTAAAAGATTTAGAAGAAATGCTGGATCACCATGAACTAGATAGATAGATAGATAGATAGATAGATAGATAGATAGATAGATAGATAGATAGATAGATAGATAGATAGATA
>JAOPJI010000123.1:72138-89586 GCA_027122695.1 Merluccius productus | reverse complement strand
CCCCTTGGATCAGCCGAGGTCTATCGGTCGATGCCAGACTATACATTTTAATGTTATAGGATGGTTTATCAGGCTAAGTTAATGGCAGTTTAAAAACTAAAATTAAACAGCATTCAGTGTGTTTTTGAAGTATAGGTTTTTTTAGCTTTTTTACGTTCTTCCATAAGACAGGGGATCTTCAGGTGAACCAGGATGATGGCAAAACAAATCATAAGGTGTGATTAGATCAATCAGGATTTGATTGGTGACAGTGCGAGTACCTCTGGCTTATGGCTACCTTGCAATAAATTAGACCCAAAGCGTGTCAAAATGTGATTCTGCTTTGTATGGTTGGTCAAAAAAACAACAACAAAATGTAACAAAATATAAAAAGTAATAGCCATAAGGGTAAATGCGTACATGCTGCTAAACTAAGTGTCTCTCTGTCCTCTAACGAACGCTAACTGTTGGACGTGTCGTGTTTCTCCCACTAAGCCGTATCCTCACATGACCTTCTTCAGAGAACAACGCTGAAGAAACAGAATATTGTTTAGTTTTCTCGCCACGCGAGGGGAGACACGGCGAGTTGGAAGAGCGCTGTGACTCTAAATCTTTTATGTAGGCCGTCTCTTGGTTTTGGCAGTGAGACCCTCTTCGTTCCCCCTGCGATAGAGGACGTAGACACAGTACGCGGTGCCAGTGTCGACGTCGGCCATTCTAGGACAATCTTCAATAACAACACGCTGACACATGTGGTATTTCCAGAGAAAAATAATCTTCTAAATCCTAGTTCTTTAATTTGTGAACTGTTTACACCAATGATTTTCATACCATAACTCTGACAAATAAAGACAAATAATGTTATTTCCATCTTGAAGATAAAGAGATAGGGGAGCTTGTTGCTGTACATTTATACAGCTGTTAACTAGCTCACACTGAAATTATATATTGGAGAATATGACTTATAAATATTATTATTAATATGGCTTATAAAGAGCTTGGGGACAGATGTTTTACTTGACCCTTTCTGAGGAGATCTTGGTGGTATAGATGGTACCCTGATAATATTTAGATATCGGGCCCATAATTGCCACCACAGTGGGTAGGTTCTGGGTTCGATCCCTATGCATATAGGCTTCCTAGAGCAAGATGCACCCCTTAACCCTGCTACTTAATGACATGTATCTGTAAGTTGCTTTCGATAAAAGCTAAAGGATTAAAATAGTAAATTGTTTACATTCACAGAGAGAGAGAGCGAGAGAAAGAGAGGGAGAGAGAGAGAGAGAGAGAGAGAGAGAGAGGTACTGATACTATACATACTGAGAGCGAGAGAAGAGTTTCTTTCTTTCCAATTAAAGCCATTGGATGCTAGGCTAGTGCCAGCCAGGCTAGCTGGCGCGTGGCCATGACTGCTAATCCAGCCAGATCAGCGCTACATGCGTGTAATCCAGAGTGAGAGCGGTAGGAGAGCTGGCGGTTGGGTTCTCTCTACATCACACAGCAGGGGGTCACTGGGACGTGGCTGCAGACAACACTAGCTAGCTTGATTGCAATGCAAAAAAGCCCAAACGTAGGTCAGCTGAAGTCTGTGGGGATCGGACAGAAAGCAAATGTGGTTTTAAAGTATAAACAATACAAAATAAATGAAAATGAGCACTTTAAAATTAAACAACCGCACGATATTGCACAAAGAACATTGTATGATTTCAGGGTTTGTCAACATTCATCTATCCAGCCTGCTGTGGAATAGGCCTACTGCTTATTTGACACGCTAAAATAGGACGCTCTGTCTCTGGTGCCCACATAAAGAGAGGAGAGGATGTTTGTTGAAATCTAGATTTAGAAAAGATACACCATAGAAACACAATCCTCTTCCACACAACCAGACTATTTGTTATGCCTTTAAACATGTAACAACTCCAGACTAAACCTGTTCTCTATCCAAATCAAAACCGCACTGTTTTTGTTTTTTTTTACAGATGAGCATTTCCACAACTTAACAACTGGTTACATCTTACGATCCAGTTAAGAGTGTGTTTCTCGAAGCATGTGTTTTGAATAAAGTATACAAAGCCAGACATGTTTTTTAATTAGTAGAGTTTCACAGGGCTTTAGGGTGTTAGGCCTACTGATACAGAAACCTAAAGGAGATGTGCTGTGTGCCATGTGGTTAGGACGCTGATTCCTCTGCTCCTCTACAAGGTTAGCCTGATGGATTAGAAGAGGCTGTGTGTGTGTGTTTAAAACGGACACTGAGTCCGTTATGAGGAGAAGTGATAAAGCTATCATCGGTCCTCCGTTAATCCGTTATACGGGCCACTCTGTCTCCTCCCCCGCCTATCACATTACCTTTAACGATCCTTGGCTCATGGGCTGTGGCAGAAGTTACAACCTCAATAATGTCAGTTTTATAATATTTGCATGCATAAGCATCTCGTATCTGAGACTAAAAGACTGTCTGGCCACGATTTAGGGCTCCCCAAAGAGGTGTGTTGGCAGGCGACTGTGGAGTTTGTCTCTCCTGGTTGGAGACGCCTTGTAGCGGGTTTGAGACGCTAATGTGCATCACAACTCCTCCGAGTGCTCCACTAGTTCCAGGAAATCCCGAAGGATTAATAAGAGCCGTCAGTCACACAGAGCTATGTAGGCCTACATGTGTGGTAGGCCTGCTACCTGGCCTGCCCTGCCAGTGCCGTGCCCGGTCACACATTTCAGAAAGACCCAATAAAAACAGGGTTGTGGGTCCCAAACCCATTGACCCTATCCCCCTCTGCTCTTTCTCCCGAGCAGAGGAACACAAATTAGATCCATTAAAAAAAAAAACATTTTTAAAACTAATTTTCCATAAGGATATTCACAAACTGTATGCCTTTGTTTCGTAACACCGGACAGAGAAAATAACTTCTTAACAAAGAAAAGAACCGAAAACCACCAATGTCAAATCCGCACCACCATGTCAAATTGTTCCCATATTCAGGAGTACGTCGGCCTCATAATGTGTTCTCCTCTTCCAAGAATTTCCTTTGTTTTGTGTCTAGTTTGCTTCGCTTCCTCTTTCCACTTTATGATACACATTCCATATTGATGATCACCATAATCAATTCTCAGCATATGAATTCATCCAAGTGTAATATTTTTGTAAAAGATTGGGATGATCAAATTCACATTTCCTGGGGTCAGCAAGTATCCCAAGAAGCCCCAAATAATCCCAAGAAACAGTCAACACAATAACTAACATTAAACACAATAACTAACAGTAAACACAACAATAAACTACAAAATCATAGACTGAACTTGTGCCTGCATGTCAATCTATAGACAGGCATATACTTTATGAAATGATAGGCCTGGTAGAGCTTATAGTACAGTTCATTCACTTTAGACATCGTGAGCTGTTAAATGTCTTTAACGCAAATCTGACTAAAAATATACCCTTTAAACAAACAAGGGTTACTGGCCTACATAGAGTAACGCCTACTTCTCCTTATAGGGGTAGAAAAAAAACAAAAAAACAAAAGAAAACGGCCTGAGCCTAATTTTATTGTGGCACATTAAACAGTCCTATAAATGTGTGCTTCGCCCAGGGCCGCGGCCAGTCCTCCAGCCGGCCAGCGACGTGCGCACACGTGGACCCCGACTGCGCGCCGCACGCCGCCCGCAATTATTAGCAGGAGCGACCAGTGGCGGCGGAGGTGGTGATGGAGGAGATAAAGTAGCGGTAACCTCGGCGATCCACCGCAGGTTTTGGGTCTCTCAGCAGCGGGGCGGGGTGAACCTAATGCGGGCTGACAGGGCTGGTGGGTGGGTGGGGGGGGGTTGGATGTAAATATTTCCCCGGCTCCGGACCCGCCTGAGTTTGGACGCGGCATGCAGCGGCGGCGGCGCGGCGCAGCAGCGGATCTATGCGGACTGGCATGAGATTGTAGACCCGCAACTGACGGAGGCTACCGCCTCTCGTTTTTGGTTTTTAATTGTTTTTTTTTGTTGTTGTTGTGTTTTTTCTTATCGTTTGCATTTTTTTGTATACATTTTTTTTTTGGCATATTCTGTCGGACTAACTTAAAATCGGGCAATTTGATAATTGGTTAATCATCAAATGTAAAATACACGCATCTAACGCGTCGTTTTCGGTCATGATAAAGAAGATGCTGGGGTGTCTCTGCTCGCTTGGGGGTGTGCGGTAGGAGGGGGGGGGGGGGAGAAAGCAGCGATGTCTTTCTTATAAAAAGGAGATTAAAGTTGTGATTTGTGATTGAAGACGGGCCGTGTACCAGCACGTCGGAGTACAGGTGGGTCGAAACGAATATCTCTGTTGTCATTTTTTAGATCAAATTGATTTAAAGAGTAACTTCATTTTCCAAATGTGTTATTTATTTATCTTTTTGTGTGTGTGTTTAAAAATGTCCATTCTAGAAAAGGGTTCCTCGTCAAATTTAAGAAGCAAATGTAAATATATATTTTTTAAACAAATAATAGGTAATTATTTCGATTTTTTTTAAGGAACATAGAGGAAGAATTGAGAAAGTGAGTGAGGAAGAAAAGGTTGGTAAAATAAAAATGATTCAACTCAACTCAAAGCAACAGATAGAAAAAGAGAGAGAATGGAGACATGAAAGACAGACAGAAAGAGAGGGATGGAGAAGGAGATTGAGATGAGAGATAAAGAGAGAGGGACAAAGAGAGATAAAAAGGAGAATATGATAGATATAGAAAGAGATACATTCAGGAAAAAATAAATATATATAGAGAGAGATATGGCTAAAGAGATAGATAGAGAGAGGCATGAAAGAGAGTAAGAAGAGACAAAGAGAGAGACAGCGAAAGAGATACAGAAATAGATTGATTGGTTTCAGGGATTCCTCTGAAGACAGACACCCGCTAGGGTGACCTCTCGTTCCCGTTCACACTAAACAGGAACAGGAAATAGTAAGTGAGACGGTGGCGGCGGTGGCTACTGCTTTCCATCAGAGTGTGAATTGGATGGGGAGACATTAACACCAGACATAAGAGCTGAGTGACTGGTATTCCTCTTAGGTTCGACAAGGTTTCCCCCCCCCCTGTCCTTATAGTTTAGGGTCAGGGTGTGTTGTCTGATCGTCAAGTCAACTTTATTCGTATAGCCCTTCATCACAGTTGCAGTCTCAAAGGGCCGCCGTGACTATTAAATCCGACACCCCGCCTAAACCTAAGACCTCTAAAGGACGGAGGAGGAGGAGAATGAACACAGAAGAGGGATCCCTCCTTCCGGGGATGGTTAGGAGTGCAAGGGGTGCCATGATGGGCAGATATAAATGGGAGCATGAAAAGCAAAACAGATCTGTTACCAAATAGAACATTTGTAATGAATCCATGTGGTGGAAAATCCGGGAAAACCTCGGAGTCATGTTAAAAGGCTTTTAGAAATGTAGTCAGCGTCAACTCCTTCGCTGTTAAATCCTTATAGAGCCGAGTGTAGCTCGCAACGTGTAAATACTATCCATAATGTAGCGTCACAAGCTTAAACGGTTGTTTGCTTTGTAATATAAATCACACATTAGCCGGCATAGATTGGCTGCTCTGGGTCGCACAATCTGGATTTAGGAACAATAATTAAAAACATAAACTTGCATCGCCTGCCAAGCAAGCCTGCAGCCAAGGGAACCCTCAGCCAAATACTGCTGGTGTCCAACGGACTTGCCACTTTGAACAGTATATGTTTATTATTATTATGTTCATCACTGTTATCATTAGCATTAGAAATATTATTATTAGCATGATTATTATTAGTTTGGAGGTTCGAGTGACGTCACAAGTGCCCATGTTGCCAGCCAACATTGGCTCTGTGTGTGTGTTTTCCTTGGAGAGGGAAAACACACACATATGGAGACCATGGGGTCCCCGCAGTACCGGGAGGAGCCCATGGAAACCCTGGGCTGGCTCAGAGTGACTATTATCTACCCATTATTTAATTGACCTGCTTATTATACATGACATAGTTGGATAATTACTTTAACCATTTAAACACTGACTGAACTGGTACAAAATATGAATTAGTTTACAATTACAAACGGTTTTTACTGTGCTGTGTGCACCTGATAACGATGACGATAGTTTAGCCAATTAAAGAAAAATGACCTCATGGAGGAGATATCTTGTATGTTAGCAAGCCAGATGTGCAGGAATGACGTATCAGCTTCATGTATGTTCAATGCTTGTTTTCCCCTTGCTAACTTTCACCTTCTCACTCTCTTGACAGCCTTGAACTAGTTTCTAGTGTTTGTATTTATATCTCGCCTGGCAGTGTGTTGGTGTCTGTGGCTGTAATCTGTCAATAGGTGCATTGTGGGGAAGGTTCACGGGCAGGTTATGTCGGAGCCTCGGAGCTGTTAGATGTTGAAGCTTCTCAGGTTCGGTGGAGTCCCAGTGTGGGAGCTCCCTTTCAACGGCTGAATAATTGATACATCAAACTTGGGACTTACAAAGCTGGCAATTTAATCTCCTGACTATTTGATGAGCAAGGCCTGGGTTCATTGAGTGTGGCTGTTTGAAGGAGGGGACTTAGAGGGGTCCCACCGGTCCCCACTAGTCACGTCCCCATGCGGTGACAAAGTTTAGCAAAGAATGTGTTTTCTAGAAAATAGAGCTGGACCAGTGGATCTCTCTTTCAATTGGCCATCTCTGTGGAGTAGAAGCAGGAGCTGATCATTGATTGGCTGATGTAAGCGTCTTCGCGGCCGGTTGAGTTTCACAACAAATAGCTTTAACACCGCTTGGGCTCCCTGGTTCTGCCTTGGTTGTGGTTTGATTGGTCTAGAAACCCCCAACGTCGCAGCCCCTCTCTCCTAGCGTTTCACTGTCTCAGCTAACCAACTAGCGGTCCTCCTGATGCATTTAATATGGCTGAAGTCAAGAGGTGTCAAAGATGTTTCCATTCTTTAAAGCTGGGCGGTGTTGACAAGGGCTTAGGGGCTCAAGGATTTTATTCGGTTTTTTTTGTAGTTTTTTTTCGGATTAATGAATGTAGCGCGGTGGGTGACAAGTATAATGCCGAACAGGAGCTTTTGTCAAACATGAATCCGTTTTTTTTCTGTTTTGACTTGAGGATATTGAATCAGACAGTCTATGAATGAGCCATGTTCATGGTAACGTTACACAAAAGAAAATGTTCATTTTCATTTTAAGGAGAAAGTGACCTTTGCGTGAGTTTTATTATTTTTTGTCAAAGAACATTTCTTCGTGGTGGTGTTGTATGCCTAACATCTAGCACAGTTTTCTTGTTTTCAGTTCATCTGGAATGTGTTATCTTAAGTGTGAAGTAAAGACATTTGGCAGGCTCTCTGCTAAAAACATAGTTTGGTTTAATTTCTTTGACTAAGAGTTTGACTAAGACCAATGTTTGAATCATCAAATGGCGTTTTACAATATTGTAATAAAGAACTTTGAATGCCTAATAAGGTCCTCTTTAGTGGTTTTTTTTTTTTTTGCTACAAGGGAGGAATTTCCATTGCCAGAGATGTTGTGTGTGACCTCCCTGGCTAAAGCTGTAAATACAGACGAGGTGTTTTTTATTTTCCAACCAGAGTCGGCCCCATTGCACTTTAATCACTTGTGACTTCTTTTGTTTTGTTCCCATGCCAACTTTCGAATGCAACAGACACGAGTTT
Source organism: Merluccius productus (assembly GCA_027122695.1). NCBI lineage: Eukaryota > Metazoa > Chordata > Actinopteri > Gadiformes > Merlucciidae > Merluccius > Merluccius productus. The sequence continues at coordinate 81,964 of JAOPJI010000123.1, read as the reverse complement.
AGTAATCCAGTGTGTCAAAATTCCTGTGAAATCTACATGGCTGTTCTCATATGTTTGTTTTCTTCATGCAACAGAACAGGAAACCATAGTAAATAATGTGCTTGAAAAAAAAAATTGAACATATTATATCAGTTCTTTGCCACGGTGTGATCCTTTTGTCATGCAAAATGATTCTGCTGATTTATCCTAATCCCTGTCCCTGTCTCCCCTCCCGATGACTTCCCTCTCTTTCTTTTTCTTCCTCTCTCTCCTTCTGTTTTTCTTTCTCCTCTCTATTTTTGTTCCTCTTCCCAGATCCCATTTCTGAAGACGATCCTCACCTATCACCATTGCAGAGGATTTCTAGAAGAACAACTTCAGAACCCTCCAGTGAAGACAACGTAGTGTCTGGAACCGACTTTACCCACTGCAGACCATCTCCATCTCCTCCTGGGATTAAGGGCTCTCTAACACCTTCCTCTTTAATCTCACCCCGGAGACCTAACATGAGCTTCGTGGGTTAGCTTCATGCTTTTTTTAAGCTTCATGGGTTGAACTGAGCTTTTAGTCTCAGCCTCGGTTTTGTACCAAAGTTCCTTTAACACTCTGGTCCTAGTTCTCACCCTTTGAAACCTCCAACCTCTGCTTCCCCACCCACGTTCTCCACCACCACCACCAGCCCTAGCGCCATGGCTCGGAGCTCATCTGGACTGATAGTACCAGTCTTGCCGCCCATTCCCTGGAGTTACTCACCCAGCAGCCAGTAAACACAACACACAAAGCCAAGAGAAGGAATAGAAGAGAGGAAATCAAAGAAAGAAAGAAAGAAAGAAAGCAAGCTGGTGGGGTGTCCAGAAGGACAAAAAGAAGGGCTCTTGTTTGAGCTCAGAGTGTAAGGGTGCCCCCTGCCCCATCCCTCTGGCCACCAGCAGGGGGAGCCTGCGAGGCCGGGAGCGACACTGGGACTATGCAGCTGGGGCTGGTGGCACTGGCACTGGTGATGCTGAGCTCCCTGTGCTCCAGCTCCACTGAGAACCGACACGAACACCCAGCACTGCCCAAGGCCAGGAGGCACAAACGGGGTGAGTTACATTTACAGCAGTCATTTAGTCATGTAGGGGTTACTTCTCCAAGTGTAGTTAGTTCACCTTTTCATCTACTTACCTTTGAGTAGTAATCTTGTATTTACTATTTAGTCATTTACATGTTTTTTTTTTAAATATATTATTTATTTTTTTATATTTTATTTATTCCAAGTGTGTGTTTATATACTATTGATTATTACTAGATATTCGTTGAGCAGTCTTTAGATATATCTAAATGACATGTATACATGTCATTAATGAGTAGGTAGCGTTTAGGGAATCTTGTTAAAGGATACCTACAGGTAGACTGTGGACATTGGGTTCACCAAGAACTTTTCAGCCGGGAGTCTGAAAACGCTTCACTATCCTGCCTTCCTATCTCCCACTTTTCTTTCCCCTCTCTACTATTTTCTTTTGTTTCTTCTTTACATATTCTGTCTAACCTGCACGGCTCTCTCTGACTATCTCTATATGTGGATATTAGGATGGAACAAAGCAATTAATTGGCCATATCGGGAGTATCTCATGAATTCAGATCAGGCCCCAGCGATGTTATGGTTGATTGGAATATTATGCCCCGCCCATTTTGACTTTGTGACGCAGTCACAAAAAGTTTGACAAAAGTTACAATAATGAAAGAAAAACAGAATAGAAACTCTGTGATTCTTTACCAAGCTTTATTGAATATAGATTAATAGTATGACTAATAATGAATGATTATATGAATAATATGAATTTAAACTCAAGAGTTTAAGATTCTCAGTAAGGACAACTTTCGGACAACCATGCTATGTTATGTTCTTGGACGCTTCACCAAAAACAACCTGTCTCTCTTCCTCATTTTATCATTATGTCTCTCGGTTTGCGTTCGCCTTTTGTGGCTATTAGTAATGTTTATGAGACTTTTTTCTGCACGTTATCTTTGTATTCGTGCCACAGTTCTTTCTACGTCTGGCTCTGGATAGAGCGAACACAGCTCTCATCTCCTCTGCTCCTGGACTCTGTGTTGTTCTAAGCATGTTCCTGACCCCGTCAGGCCCCGAGACGGACCCCCCTGGTGGGATGGCTGTGGTCCCAGAGCTGCTGCCGCTATGGTTTAGCTTGGAGATAACGTTTGCCCTGCTCACAAACAGCTCTCAGGGAATCCCTCCCTCCATCGCCTACTCATAGTAGGCGATAGAATGTAAAACTTCTCACAAGAGGTTGCTGTATAATGTATTAACTCTTTCATCTGACTCCATGTTTTCCTTCCAACCGAGCTGGCAGTAAGCAGCATAGCTAAAGTAGCATCGCTAAACTAGTATAGCAAATTGTTTCCCTCTGCAGTGTAGGGTTGGGTGATATCCATTTTCTAAAACTGTCAAAACCTCTCCCTAAAATATCAAAGTTTACAGTTCAACCTCCAAAAAAAGCAACTTGTATAATTAAGCGAGAGCACATCTTATAACGTCTGTTTCCAATGTGCTGTGAGCTGCTATGCTCTCTTCTGCCACAGGGTGGAAGCAATCGTCTGCAAATCACTTTTTTCCCCATTCTTGTTTCATACATAATAAACCCATTAACAAATACAGCATGAGGCTACTAGGCTTGTTTAAGTAAAAGACTAGTGATGAATTATGACCTTATGACCATAAGCTTGCTATTCATAACTTTGTGTTACTAGGCTAGGCCTATAAGCCAAAAGGAATGATTAAATCAGCATTATATATGGCTATCGGTTGCTCAAACTGGGTGACTTTGACAAGCAGTTTCACCGGGGCCAGCTCGAGAACAGCAATAGCATCGTATTTCATGTTTTTTCTCCATATTCTGCATGTATGTCGATATAGTTTGAGACATAATTTTACCTTGCTCATTCGCGCTTATCTTACCAGCTTTTTAACGTTGTGGAGTAAGAAAGAAATCCCCCAGCAATTTATACCTCGCTTTTATCAATATTCATGTAGCCTAAGCTTTGCACACATGTCGTCCATAAAGCCACAAAGGTAGGGCTAATTTGGGGGAAGAGAAAAAACAGGGAATTCGATGTGGGATAATTCTGCCTTCATTCTCTGACACATGCAAGAGTTTTTCAACCTTAATCTTATTCTACTCTGAATGTCTACAATTGGATTTTAGTCATTCACAGTCTTGTGGCGATACCGCTAGCTACCATTTTAGCACTTTCACATAGGCTCGTACCTCGTGCTCAAGCACATACCACTGATTGGCTGATGTCAGATCAAATTCTTTAGCCTTCAATGACAGCAGTGGACAGTAAGCATGACCCTAGATCAGTGGTAGTTAGAGAAATTGTGTGAAAAAAATTTAACAAGTGCTTATAATGAGCGACATATTTTAAGACGGTATTGACATGGACACTGTCATAATTGTATACAACTGTGATATATCACATATACTGTGATATATCAGAAAATCACCCAACCCCACTGCAGTGTCTTGTTGTGCGTGTCTCCAAGAATAAATATGACATAAGTAAAACCATCTCTTAGTCGCTCAGATTGTCAGTGTATCTTTGAATCCACCAGGGCATCTTACACTGTGCTGGTTTACTGCAACAGGCTGGGACCATTGTTACGTCTGGGAATGACAAGTTTTGTTAGCCAACGATTGCTAACAATGTGACCTAGCTAATGAGAAAGCACATGTTTTCTTATGCTACTGAACTCCGGCAGACACATTAAAGACAAACTGCAGGCTGAGCATGAGCACATGCAGATCTAATACCTCATCGTTTTTCAAATCCACAGAGAAGAAAAGAAAGTGAAATGCCCCAGTTTACTCTAATGCATTTTGTGAGATATAGATCACAAGCGAGGTCACTCGCTTAGAACTTGGCACTTAGAATATGGCTGCAGTACAGATGTAGATACAACGCTTGCATCAGAGATCACGAAAATCTTCAGATGAATGCTTTACAACTGTTGCTGTACAAACGCAGCATGAACCCGTTAACACATGCCTACTGTACGTTTAAATGAGATGGACTTTTATGGCTGGTATTCCCATAGTAGGAGATTATATATGGTTGAGTTGAGGTGTTAAGTTTAGATGTGGTTAAGTTTATGCATTAGCTTAGAAATGGCAATGTTTAGGTATTGGGTTAGAGATGATTAAGTTCAGGTATCAGATTAGAGATGGTTGAGTTTGGGTATTAGGTTAGAGATGGTAAAGTTATGCATTAGGTTATAGATGGTAATGTTCAATACTAGTTCAGAGATGGTTATGCTAGGTATGAGATCAGAGATTGGTAATTGTAGGTAATAGGTTAGAGATGGTTAAGTTTAGGCATTAGGTTAGGTTAGAGATGGTTCAAGTCATGGTAAGGTACTGGGAGGAAGCAAAGAGTAATAAACAAAAGGTTTCCAGACGCTGTTGTCCAAAGCGACTTACAATAAACTTCTTTAACTCATCTCACTTCTGACCTGCTTGTTTCACTTCTCTAACCCGGGGGGTGGGGGTAGCAGGATAGTGCAGTGGTTACGGTGTTCAACCCCAATGTCCGCACACATCCTAACCTGTAGGCATCCTAATGCTAACCCAACCTACTCCTTAATGACCTGTATCTCTCTGCTAAATGCTGATTTCCCCTAAGGGATCAATAAAGTCATCTTATCTCATATTATCTTATCTTCCAGTTAGCACTGAAGGGCCACCGCCGTGCCCCAAGGGCTGTGAGCGCTGCTCGGAGTATAACGGCTGTGTGAAGTGTAAGCCGAAACTGTTCATCTTCCTGGAGCGGAACGACATCCGGCAGATCGGGGTGTGCCTTGCCTCCTGTCCAATGGGGTACTTTGGCATGAGGAACCCTGAAACCAACCGATGCACACGTGAGTTCTGCTACTGCTGGGTTTATACACAACTCTCAATTAACCAGACTCACTGGACCAACCAAGAACTAATCCCAAACTCAACTAAACCAACATACTAACCTGCCTCAACACTGCAATGTAACCAACACATAACGAACCAAACATGGAAATGACCAAACACTTTTACTCAATACCAAGACACTCAACTGCACCCTCTCTACTAACCAAACCCACCCAAAAGACTCAACAATAACAGTCAAAACTAACTCAAAACCCTTAATTAACAACACACTCTCAACCAACTAAACACTCAACCAATGGAACAGTCAAAACTAACCCAATCACTCACAAGGCGTTCATTAGTGTGGCATCTAATGAACGCCATAAAAATGTGCTCTACCGCATTTTGTAGTGGCCGTAGTGGCACGTCAGGCCTTCTGGCAGCCTGACATGTTGTTACCTTGTTGGACCTAAAAGACCACCTGTTGGTGAATGATGACAGATTTCTTATTGTTACCCGGTAACAAGTGATTACTTACAGTGATGACTGCCAGTTTAGAACCTCAATGACACACCCCAAAAACCTGCGACAGCTCAATACACCAACGCAAAAATAAACTTGCACGGTATTTCTTGGATCAACGCCTACAGAATGCGTGCCTCTACCTCTTACCAAGGATTGTGGTTGTGCTTGGCTAATATGCAAGGCCACTCCAAGTGTTGTCATACTCTGTGTTTACCAAATCTACCACAGTTTTTCCCGGAGGCACCATGTGCAAGACTTTTTACAATGTCTGTTTCCTTTTACTTGTGGGCAAACAAAAAAATACAGAATTGGAAGAGAATCTCAATGAAAAAAGCATCTGAAATGGACTTTTGTTTGTCTATTTTTGAGAGGAAGTTGTTTGTTTTTTGTGCTCCCATGTTAAGGGTTCATAACGTCGGCCTGCCTTGGAGTTGGTTTCATCTCCTGTTAGGTTTTCACAGTGCAGCCCGCAACCACACACTTATGGATGTGTACAGTTCAAACACACTCAATGATGTATTGTCTCAATAAAAGACATGTTTGACATCTCTGTAATGCACTCCAGGATGTGTACATTCTCAATCATAAACCTCAACAGTGTCTGAATAACACCCAACATACAGTATATGGCCTTAGTAAAACACTTGAATGTGTACGATGTCTGGAAAACACTTTGGAATAAAACCTGCACTGTGTAACCTTCTTCTGCAGCTATTATTGTAGTTCAAATTTAGATTTCCCTTTTTAACAAATGTGAAAAAGTCACCAACAAGTTGTTAAAAAAGCCATGGCTGCATTGCAAGAGAAAAGAGTAAGTTCAATATGTCAATTGATTTTTAATTTCGTAGACACACGACAGGCTAACCAGCTGACAACCCAACCCCTAAACACTACATGTGAACGGGATATTTGACAAAGTAATACAGACGGCCATTAAAGCCTTTCCAGAGCTGGCTTTGTCATTTGGTTTCCCCACAGGAAGGAAAATACAGATTCCTTTGCTTTGATGATGAGCTGTGGCTTGATCACATAATATCTGTCAGATGTTGTATTTTCTCTGTGCCTCCCTACCGCAGTAAAGGCCTGTGTAACACAAGTGACTTTAAACCATGGGAGGTAGAGTCTGTTGTCTGGAAGCTAGAAGGTTGCTGGTTCGATTCTCTGCTTCTCCTGGATTTGGATTCTGAGGTAACACCTAACATTTTTCATGACAATCTGGTTGTGGGTTTGCACAGTTAACACCACTGTTTGTAGGGTGGGAATTTGAGGTGCAAATAAAAAATATATAAAGCTCATCAGGCCCCAGGGTGTTAGAGAAGCGCTGTATAAATGCAGTTGTTGGACCATAAGGGAGCGCTCTGTGTCGTGCGCAGCCTGCTTGTGTGTAGTGGTGCAACAGCAATGATTTTAAGCTTGCATAACAAAGTTAAGCTTGCAGTGTACTGTGCACAGAGGTTTTATGAGTGAAAGAATTATGAGTGATGGTGCGACAGTAAGACGTTTAACTGCTGTTTAGTTTCTCAACAGGGGGCTCAGAACACAGCCCACATAATCTTGTAACAATTACGTTGCCTTGTTAGCTCTAGTAGACTTTTACTACACTTGCGGTCAGAGGTATTGTATAGACAGCACAGACCTTTTTTTATTCTTTAACAGCCGCCAATAAATGTAAGACATCTGAGGTAGGAACAAACACTTTGATGCCACAGTCTGCTAAGGGTCTATAGGCTACAAAAAAGAAATGCTATGGTCCTTCAGTAAACGTTTTACCACCTTTAGCCATTTTCACGATTATTGGTGCATAAGACACAGTGTATATAATATATAGCCACCTGTATGATTATGAATGTCTTCTATATATTTATATAAACACATAATCATTTATTCATTTTAATTGTATGAATTAATTTATACATTTTCTTAATTAGATTTGTTTGTTGGCAAACTTTTGTGTTTGTCGAATTCTTGTCTATGGATTGTTTGTTTGTTTAGGACTCCAGCTTGAGGATATTTGGTAAATTTCGCAATGGAAGAGCTTTAGTATGACTTTAATTGTGTTCGAAAGAACTTCAAGTAAAAACTAATGCAAGTGTATTAGGGTTGTTAAGGATGTCCTTGGAAAACAATGTGGTTCACCTTACGGATCAACTCTTTTAATGTTTCCTACGGTCTTGTTGTAAAATAGTTTTCCATTACTTAAATCAGTTCCGCATATTTAAAAAAAGGAAGACCACAAACATGCATATAAAAACAAATCACACATCATTAAAATTAATAAAACATATCTTCCAGTAATCAGAGTTTATAGGCTTAATCTGACTCAATGTCAGCCCTCAGCTGTTTTATTTTTCACTTTAACATCATCATGTTCTCGATCTCGGCTATCATTACACGCAGCTTTCTTCTCCGAATTCCTGTCTGAAGCTAACCGTGGCTAACCTGGAGATAGCATCCATCCAGTCACTGGGAAAGTATTGTTAGCAACATTTGTCTTACATTATAGCACGCAAACGTCAGCGCTGTCAAATTTAGCCATCAAGCGCTTTACAATAATAATTGCGACCAGCAGTCCAGAGCACTAGGGATCCCCTTGTGTCCCCGTGAGGGGCCTCAACGTGGAAATGCTCCAGCTCAAATGATGTGTACAACCGTCTGGGTAAATACATACAGAAATATGCCCTGGTTCCTTCCTCATTTCCCTCCTCTGTCCTTCTGTGAGCATCTGAAACTGGTGATTGTGGTTTCTGAGATTCAGATGAAAGCAATGCAGACGATTAAGAGGAATTCAGTTTTAGAGGAAGGGTCTTTCTGGGTAGTCTGTTCGTGGTCTGGTTCCTGTCATATTTAATATAGTTAGCCAGTTTCACTGAGAGTTGAGGAGGGATGGCTGGTTTGGGATCACCTGGTACATGGCTAAGTGTTAAGGCACCGGTTAACTGGTTAAAACATTTATTATAACTGAAATACATCTGAATACCAATATGTTCAATTTAGAATTATTCACTCTAGATCCACTTCATCAATACCTCTAGTTCAAAAGTAAACAGATAACTGCTAGCAATTCTGATTTTAATAACAAGTATTTGTTGGTTCATTCATTACAGATTCTTATTTGGTAAATTTGAAGTTATAGTTTTGATGACCCCAAGCAAAGGATCTTGTGCAAATCTGAATAACAACAACAGTAGTAGTTGTTATTATGTTGTTATCTGATCTCTTGGCATCTCTCCTGTTTCTTCCAGAATGTAAAATAGAAAACTGTGAGGCATGTTTCAACCGCAACTTCTGCACCAAGTGTAAGGAGGGCTTTTACTCCCACCGAGGGAGGTGTCACATGACCTGCCCCCCTGGCCTCACCAGCACCAACGGCACCATGGAGTGCATCGGTAGGTCAACTCTCTTACCAGCTTACTTTCTCTTACTCTTAACAGACTATTTATTTGACAAGACTAACTCTATCTCCTGACTAAGTCTCACCAGACTAAGTCTCACCAGACTAAATCTCAAACAGTACGAATTGAGACACAGCATAAGTCTCACCAGAATAATTCTATTACTAGACTTTATTTTACTAGACTAACTCTACTACCAGACTAACTCTACTACCAGACGAAGTCTCTCACCAGACTAACTCTATTACTAGACTAACTCTTACCAACTCAGACCAGATTAGCTTTCTTGGCAGACTAAGATTTTCAACCTGTGGGTCGCGACCCCAAAGTGGGTCACAACCGGGGACCAAGTGGATTGCAGGATGGCCACAATAAATAAATATATATGCATGCCTACATGCTTTGTCTGTTTCATCGCATCATTGGTATGTTTGAAGACAGACAATGAGAATCCTGTATTGATTGATTGACTGTTTACGTACATTTATTGTTTTGACATGGTAATGAGAATGTTTTGCTTGTTTTACTGCACAAAATATTGGGTGGGACCCAGGCCAAAAGTACCTCAACAGGTGGGTCACGGCATGTTAGCGAAACCCTGTCTTAGAGCAAAGGCACCTCGTGGCCAAAATGAAAGGGTGAATGTTAATGTGAATGTACGAAAGTGTGTGTGTGTGTGTGTGTGTGTGTGCGATTGAGTGAGTGGGTGTGGATGAATGTGTGAATGAGTGTTTGCAGCTCTCTAGGACTGGCCCTGGTGGTGGCTAGAGTGCAAGCGCTTTGATAAACGCGTTCCTTCCCTCTAATGTGGCTTTGATCAAGTCCAAATGTGAAACACACATTCAACCAACGTGAGCCCAGTGAAGACCAGTGTGCAACGCCTCGCTCAGCGTCTGCTATGCTAAATGCTCTGCGCCCTGGCAGCCCACGCTGCCTGTCAGAGCAGCTGGGGGAACATGCAGGGAGGGGGGGGGGGGGGGGGGGGGGCACCACGGGGGAGGGAGGAGGAAACCAACTCTGCCCGCAATTTGG
>JAOPJI010000123.1:36956-50743 GCA_027122695.1 Merluccius productus | reverse complement strand
CCCCCCCCCCCCCCCCCCCCCCCCCCCCCCCCCCCCCCCCCCCCCCCCCCCCCCCCCCCCCCCCCCCCCCCCTAGTAGAGCAGGTTCTACACGAGCAGCAGGTCAAGCTGGTGTACAGCACCGTCAACAAGATGGAACAGCAACGGGTTTTACCGAAGAGGAGAGGAGGGGGGCTTTGTACAATTAACTTTCAGATTTCAACGTCTTCTTCAGTCAGCAGCAGTGACTGGGAACAGATCAGTTTCAAAAGAATAAAATGGAAAAAAAGTAGGCGCCAGATACCATGACACCCGAAACTGCTTGAAAGAAAATAAAAATAAAACAAAAACAAAAAAGAGAACAACTTAAAAACTGTAAAAGTGGAGGATCGGCGAAGGTCAGCCATCTTGGAAGAGAGAGAGGCTGGGGTGGCGTCGGGCGTTCAGGAGACGTCTGAAACAGGAAGTGAAGAATGGATGAGCATTGCGGACAGCAAATAATTGAAATACCCAATGCCCCCATCCCCCATCATGATGCCCATAGACCCCCCCCCCAGGAGCAGGTGGTTGTAGGGTCAGTTTTCTGGTCCATATGGAGAATTTTAATATGATCACCATAGGGAATTATAACATGATAGTGACATACCAATACCATGTTGCTACAAAACGGAGCTATAATAGTCTAAAACTAGGGTTCAGGGAATTATATTTATATGTTCTTTAGCTTTTCTAGTGTGTGAGTGAGTGTGTGAGTGAGTGAGAGAGTGTATGTGTAGAGTATGTATTGAAGGGTGTATGTGTGTGTCTATATATGACATCATACTTACAACTGGCAGGTCGGGCGCCGTATCTTCGCATGATTTGGTCTTGTGTGAACTTCACAAAAGATTCATATTGTTCTGGAAGAGAAGAGACCATATCTTTACTGACCACCAGAAGAGACAATACACAAAATGGCTGGTGGTTGGAGGACATTATTCCAGACAGGGTTGCAGTTTAAACTACCAATACCAACACCATCTGGTAATGTAAATCCATGATGGCCACGCCCTAATGGCGAAATTTTCTCAACATTGTAACAGGTGGACACACATACAGATGTACGTACATTGACCTTCACTTCCTATTTTGTTTCAGTTCCACATCAAGGTTTGTAGTTTACCATGTTTACAGTGGCATGTGGAGTTTAAGGACATGAGATTTGTAGTTGAGATGTTTACAGTGAGATTTGTAATCTCACTGTAAACAGTTTGAAGATATGGGATATGTAGTTTAAAGACATCTATAGTGTGGGATTGGTTGTTTAAAGACATGTTTACACTGGGTTGGTAGTATAGGGACACATTTAGAGTAGGATTGGTAGTTTAAAGTGGGGATGGTGGTTTAGACACCATTACAGTGGGTTGGTAGTCCTATATTAAGATGGGTATTTTAAAGACATGACACGTAGTTTCAATATATGGGATATGGAGTTTAAAGACATGTGATTTGTAGTCTACAGTGAGATGGGTACCTGCGAGTTTTGTGTTGAGGATCTGTTCATACTCCTCGCGGATCTTCTCCTCATGGTCTTTGAGCAGACGCTCACACAGGTAGCTCACCTGGCGCAGTGTGAACCAGGGCTGGTCCTTCCTGGATCCTCCTGCCAATCACAGCGCAGCAGGGAGCTGTCAACCACTTCATGTCTACTGGCAAACAAACACTTTTCATATTCAACCTAAAGAGAGTATTGAGTTGACAAAAGAGAGCTTTAACTCAAACCAGACTTGAGGTTTAAATTCAGGATTTTCCTACTATTACTACTATGCAGTCATTTAGCAGCTGAATTTATCCAAAGTGACAGTGAATTCAGAGAAACACAAACGTAATTTAGTAGCAGGTAGGGGGATCTTTCTTTAAGGATACATATAGCCGAACACTGGGGATCAAACCCAGAACCTTTAGACTGGGAGTCAAACACGCTGACAATGAGACTATCCTTGCCCCCTTCTTCCTAAATTTGAATTTTGGTTAATAATGGAACCACTGACTCTTTGGTTTTTAGCTGGCTTTCACACCATTGGACAGAACTCACTAAACGCATCTTCATATATTCGTCAACCAGATATACTGATCTTTAATTAAAACACCTGATACAAGTGTGGTAATGTACCTGGAGGGGAGCAGGGGGCGGTCAGGGTGCTGCTGCTGGGGCTTGGGGCGTCGCTGGTGCTCGCCACCTCGCTCTGGTTGAAGGCACCCTCCAACTGCCGTCGCCGTTGGATACGGCTGTACTCATGACGGAGGTTCTGGAAGATCTGCTCTGTAACAGAAGAACAGGAGGCGTGTCAGATGAGCATACTCAATATGTTTACATGCACATCACAGTACTTCGAATAGTGAGATGATGGTTATGCACATGGTATGGTAATTACATACGGATGACCTCTTGTGAATACATCTGGTGAACCAGCCATTTCTGGGTCAAAATGGCTGTGACGTGAAACTGACTCTTTGGTGCATGTGCAGAATTAATAAACCGACCGCAATGTGTTGAAATTGTTTACATGTGCCGGGAATAAATCGATTTGAAATTGATTGAACTAGGGCTGCAACGATTAGTCGATTAATAGATCGATAGAAAGTTAGTCAAATCAAATTTTTATACACAATTAATAATTTTGTTTATTTATCAAGTAGAAATACCAAACCTTTTTGCTGCTTGTCAGATAACGCAAGCACATTTAAGACATCACTTTGGACTTGTGGTAACTTGTGATGGCATTTGCCATTATTTATGACATTTTTTAGTGGTTGGATTGACTATGAAAATAATCGTTAGTTGCAGCCCTAGATTGAACTAAAGTGTTTACATGACAGTACTGTTTATTAGTGTTTAATGATTGCCATAACCCAATTAAGATAATTTCTTTAACGTGCATGTAAACATAACGAGTGACGGTTGAGTTAGTGACCAGACCAACATTAAAGCTGAACCATAAAAACGCAGTGGAACAACAAGCCCAGTGTGTTTTACCATATATACTCAAAAAACCGGTCAAGTGTGTGTGTATCCATTCTTTAAATAATCTAGACAGAACCTTCAGAGTCATGTAAACTTCCTCTGTAGGCTAATTAGACAGATAGTCTAAACTAGCTTCACACAGACAGGAAGAATATTTGCAGTTACTAGATCATTATGAAACAAAACTTGTTTTTCTTTGCTGCTTAGGCAGATTAAGCAATCAAAATTAAGACGTCAGATTAGCCACTTATCTAAATGGACTATGAACAAAATCCATAGTTACAGGCGGCCCTAGCGATGTGTCAGTCCACCACAACACTTCACAGCAGAGCAGTCCTCGGCTCCTGACACGCCTCAGAGCTCTTCAGCAGTTGGCCAGTATGGCGGTTCCACAGGGACTGATTGTCCAGAAATGATCCGAGCGAGAGAGAGAGAGAGAGAGAGAGAGAGAGAGAGAGAGAGATCGGGCCGCAGTGCGGGAGGGCGGAGTGAGCTCTCCTGCTGAGGTGCTGTGGTCTTGAGCATGGCAGGTTTAGTCCACACACAAAATCAGCTGCGGCCCAATAGTACTCGCACATATTAGATATTACATATTAGACTGTACTGCAAATGTGTTGGTTGGCGCATTACAGTTGAAATGATATCAACTTGGAAGCGGGTCATCTCCATGGCAAATCGCCTCTCCCCTGAATTTGCGGTGGCGCTTTCTCAATAGGAAAACTATGGCGTAGGTCGCACATGGTCTCCAACCGCATCTTAACTCCAAGTGCAGTGTTTTCCCTACCATGATATTGGGTGGGGGGGGGCACCGCCTATGAGACCCTCTGCCCTGCCTGACCAACAAGGAATTATTGATTTGATTTTTTATAATAAATAGATATTAAGAAATAAACTTGACATTTAAGGTTGAAATGACCCATAGTCATGTATAATACTGTGTTTCTGAATGTTGTGGTTTTATTTTCAGCACAAAAAGAAAAGGTTAGATTGTTTACAAATGACTGCTAGCTCAGTCTGTCAGTGGTCCGTCAGGTGAGCCCGGGAACCAACCTGTATACCTGAATGGCAGGATTTTATTCGCCTGACAAAACCTCTGTGATGCAATTTAGCATAATATGCTGTAGCGTTTGTGTTATTCACTTTGTAATACTGCGTGGTTATTTACCAAGATTTATACGCACTGTTTGCGAACTTCCTCTTTACAGTCTTGCGTTCGGCGCATCCAATGCGCTATTTTTAGCTCAGACAGAGTCCATCACGATAGCAGCACAACACGTAAAAGGATTTGGCCGGTTTGCCAAGAGCCCACGTTAATTGTTGACATTGTCTATGTCAAGATGTAAATCAGTCCTGATTTTCGTTCAATAACTCACCCCATCGCGGTGTACGTGTATTCAGAAATTGGGCAGTTGGCGAGCCGTTGACATCAATTATATTACAAACGATTGTTTGGACAAATTGCCACATCAAAGTGCCCTGGCTTGGTTTCTGTAATGCCCACAAACAAACAAAGCCACAAGTTTCGATTCTGCTCAGAATTGTAACGGCACACCGCTCAATCTATGTCCGACAGCATGCGCATGCAAACAAAGAACCGAAACTTGTGGATTTGTTTGTTTGCGGGCACCATTGTCGAAAACTTCCTATCTGTTCCCATCGGTTCCTATCTGCTTACTTGTGTTGGACAAAACAAAGATACAGCTGAGTTGAACAGAAATCAAGGCTCATTTACATCTCGACATGGACACGGTCAACAATTAACCTGGGGTGCAAACACTTGAAGCAACAGAACTGTAACGTTTCCCCAGTGTTGCACCCTTGGTAGGCGGAACAAGGTGCGTAATACTTGCTCTATGTTATAAGCTGTAAACAAATTCAAAGGCTTTAAAATGTTTCCATGCAGTTTTACTGAAGGATACCGTGTTGTGTTGTCTTGTATCAGCAATTATTTATTATCATCCATTTACATGTGTTTTGTTCATTCATGTTGCTTAAAAAGAAATTGAATGCAGTGTACGAGTGTGTAAATGCAAATGTTACACTGTAAAAAGAGGATTTGTTGACAACTTTGTGTTAAGTGAAAGGCTTAATAAGCAGAACAGAAGTGATGCTGATCATGCTGCTCATCATGATGCCAGAAGAACATGTAAAACAACACAAGTGTTATGAGTTGATTTCATGGAAATTTGATTAAATATTGGAAACCTGTTAAATACAATGATGTTCAATTATTGCAAGCTGTTCTAAATGTTTCTTACTTAGCCATTATTCAATTAAAATGTGTATAATGAATCCTATCCATCCGCACACCGCCAACACTGCTAACCCTAACCCCACACCACTCCTCCAATACAGTTGCTCTAGGGGAAACACTGCTAACCCTAACCCTACCCCCACACCACTCCTCCAATACAGTTGCTCTAGGGGAAACACTGCTAACCCTAACACCAGCCCTCCAAGACCATCTGATCTAAGGCAGGGGTTCTCAAGCTTTTTCAAGCCGGACCCCCCCAAAACTGGTTCATTGCAACAACCCCCCCCCCCCCCTTTGTTGACAGGGGGGGGGGTGCATTAAGATCTAACCACTGATAGAACCACTGATCTACGGGAAACACTGCTAACCCCGCCCCTCCAACACAGTTGATTTCGGGGAAACACTAAAGTGCCTTTACAGAGAGTAATAACAAACAGCTCTGGGCTCCACAGGAAGTATTGTTTGTGTTCAACAGCTGATTATCTTAGCGTTTCCCCACCCTCTGTACAGATGAACTCTGCTCTGACTACACGGTTTAGACCTCAAGAGGAGGAACCCAACCCTCCTTCCTTTAGTTTTACCCATCTCATCTTACCCATCTTAATCTGTGGGTTAACCGTCAGGAGCAGGCCTGTACCTACTGACCTGACCTACTGATTACCTGAGCACAGGGTGGGTGACAAAGCAAAAAAGAGCAACTATCTACCCTGCCCAGAGCACAGAGGGTCCTGTCTATCGAGGACCCCTGCCTTGTTTATCTGGGGTGGGGAGTGAACACGAAAGAGACTGATAGTCTCTTCTACAGTAGCACCAGCCCTCTCTCTGTGGAGGCCATTTTGTGACAGTCTTCAGCCAGCGTGGCTGGAGGTGTGAGGGGGGCCTTCCATCGTTCTAATCCCCCCCGCCAAGCGGTGTTGGTTTAGCGGCTGTAAAGCCCTCACAGTAGAGGCTAGACATCCCCATGCTTTGTTTGCACAGTTGTCATTTTTAAAAAACTAGACAGGGCTTTGGGAAGGTGACATCATGACATCATTGGTTTGGTTAAAACCCGCCCAACTCATTACTGCAGAATTTAAAACCCAGATCATGTACACTGGCTGGCAGAATGCCTCACAGTTCTAGCACTGAACGTTTTACCTCCAAATTATTACAGTAATTACAGTGATGGGAGTAAATTGTCAGGAATAATCACTGGGATGGGTGATAACTGAGTGATATTGTTCAGAAGCCCCAAGGGTAGATGATTATATTATAAATTACAAGGCATTTGTTTAGGTAGGAGTCTAGAAATGTCTGGGCCCATGTTAAGGTAGGCTATTAACTTAGAGATTGTGTAGTCTAGCTACACAGTTAAAGGATTTGGTATAGTTAGTGATGCTCAAGTTTAGGTTAGAGATGGTTAAGTTTAGGTATGAGGTTAGAGATGGTTAAGTTTAGGTATGAGGTTAGAGATGGTCAATTATATTACATTGACATCGCCATTCAATGTGCTTTAGGCCAAAATACCCAGACCACGCATTGCTTTAAAATTGCTATGGCCTGTTATACACAAGGACATTCAGTATGAATTAATACTTTCCCCATCCTCTACCACACAAAATCAATACACTTCCATCTATAACATTTTACCTAAACTTTAAAAAAAACGCCACTAAAATCCCAATCACGACTGTTGCCTGGCAACTGTGACCCTGCAATGACCAGGCTAGACAATCAATCACAGAGTCTGGGAGCCAGCGATGCAGCTGGTGAAAGACTCTCTGGCCCAACCTGAAAGGTGAACACAGTGGTCTGTTCAACAGATAGGACCTTGGCATTAGATATGAGGACACAGAGATAAGACTCGATAAAACTGGGGGAGGTGCGAATGGACAAGGACGAGAGACTGGGAGATGATGAACATGGGGAGAGAGACATGAGGTGGGGATGATGGACTATCTCTAAACAACATGGTGGGGAAGGGTGGACAGCAAACGCAATTACTTCGACTTGATCTCACGAAAAGTCAACTACACTTCCAACTACATTTGTCCAGTAACTGCAATAACTAAACCCGAATCTAGCTTGAGGAGCAAAACTAAAAACAAGCACTGAAGAATTTAGAGAATGTCTGAAAATACTATCTCTTACAAAACCGCATTGTTAAGAGTGCAACACTAGCTGAGTGTCATCCATCACACTAACTACACCAAATCCTATCACTCGTGGACCGACCACCAGAGCCATCCGCGACGTTAGCAAAAATAAAAGCCTGTGTATTTATTTCCATCCAGGAGAAAGCAGCGCACACAGGTTAGATTGACAGCTAATAAAGTATGGAATTCTGCTAATATGTCCTCAGTTCAGCAGATGGTTACGCCTGACCTGAAGTCTTCAGAGAGGAGCCTCAAGTCTACAGGCTGCAGAATTCACTAATTAAAGCTAAACAATAGAGGTGGATACCACTCCCCCACCCCTTCCCACCCCCTTTGTCATACAGCCAATAGGAGAAGACCCCAGACTGTCCATATGGTAATAACTTTACACTCCAATGGGAGGCATCCCATCATAGTTGTGCATTAAAGCAATGTCTACTTGCTGTGCTGATATAACCCAATAGTGGCATCTCTGGGTTTCCTTGCATGTCTAGGTCCTCTCATATCCATCTCTAGGTTATATTTTGGACTTGAGCAAGACAATATTTGATATACTGATCCGGGACACGAGGTTGTGGAGCCATGCTAAGAAATGTATGTCCTCACAGGAAGCCATAGTCGATCTTTTAGTCAAGCTCGGTGGAAACCCAGGGCTAAGACACGGGGGAGAGCTTTTAGTGAGTGAAAGAAAAGTGCAATAAATGCCATGTCTGCAGCGTACACACACACACTCACTCACGACACAGTCCATGGTCAGTCCAGCTGCCGTGCAGTAATTCAGTACGCCTCACACACCCTGAAGAAAAAGGGGCTTGGTGGCGGCCTGTTGATAGCCTAGCCTAGACAAGCTACGTGATGCTAAACGTTACATTGGTGCGATGACACTGCAATTTAAAGTCTAGTGAAACACAGATCTCCATACATTCACAATTCAGATCTTTCATCCAAAGAAAAGATTAGATTTTGATGAAGATGTATGTATATAGAAAAAGCTTATTATAGGGGGATTAGCATTTGGTTGAGCCAGCTAAGTAATAACAAATGTAGCAGTATAAGACCATAAGCCTGCTGTGTGCTCTATACAGTTATTCTACCTCGTTTCTATGAAACTGAATCTCTGCGTTTCATTATAATACCGCGGGGTGCAGGGTTTCATGACACTCATGGAAGCGGACCAGCGTTTCCCTGGTGCAGGACAACAGAACGCAATGCCAGACATTCACTGCCGTAATCCAGTTAAGATCCCTCAGGAGGTGAGGCTGCAGGTATACGATCAGGCGCAGAATGCCAACCAAAACATGCTCTGAATGTCAGGGAGGAGGAGTGCTGCACGTATGCTTTAGAGCAGACAAGTGAGGAGCGGCTGTTGATTCTTCACTGTGACGAATTTCCACTTCGTACTTGCTGACCAAATCAAGTCATGTCATTTTTTGTGAGCTTTGTTAACATACACTATGTAGCCATAATAATGGGCTATAAACACTGGTCCTGACTAGCTCAACTGGTAGAGCACGGCATTAACATTGCCATGGTTAGGGGTTTGATTCCCACTGGGAGGGACCACCCATGCTAAAAAAAAAAGTATGCACTCGCGGTATTGTAAGATGTTTTGGACAAAGGCGTCCACCAAGTTGCATATATTATTCACTAAATAATTAGCTTTCTAACTTTGCTAGCTGAGGGATTTTTGTTGTCTTGAAAAGAAAAGACTCCCAAGACCCAGTGAGACTCCAGACTGGGTTTTGGGGGCCAAACTCCCATTGACACACAATAAATGGAGTGGATTCAGGGGCCTCTCGGTGCATACGGTGGCCCCGGGAGCCACTGGGCACCAGTGTTAGATCTCCGACTAATTGAAATTCTCCACACAGTAACTTTGAGTCAATACGTTTCACTGCAACAGGAAAGCGGGGCGCCATGGAATAGCGAACAACCTTCCTTCTTTAAAGGATGTAACGCCACCAGACAGCCAGAGGTGACAGGCATTCGGTTATAATGTAGGCCTTAGATGTGCATACGGATTTAATAACAAATAATAATCCTGGGAGTATTTGTATTGGACTCCATCTTGGTTAAAGAGACGCCCCTTGGACGCCAAGTACATTACTAACCAGAGCTTGGGAATTTAAACTAAAGATCTGCCAAGCTAGAAATGTTTTGTGGTGGCTGTGGAGCCAATGTGCTACAGCAGGGTGTGCCATGAGGAACAGCGTTAGATAATGCAACTGAATCAAATCGTTGGCACAGGGGGGGGGGGGAGGCATTTAACCGTTGACTCTGCATACAGCCTAAAGTCTCGGGACCAAAAAGCAAGTCTTAATCCTGGTCCTAGGAATGGCTCGCCCTCTCCTCCTAATCCGCCCCCGACTCTCTCCAGGAACAGCGTGTATGAGTAACGTCAAGAAAGACCAGAAGGAGGATTTTTTTTGTTTTATTAGAAACCGAAAGCACAGGCGTATCTTCTGTCGACGTGCCCAGCCCTTGTAGTTGAGACACACACACACACACACACACACACACACACACACACAACCCTTTGGATTTTCAGTGACCATACACAGGTAATGATCAGGCCCAGACACATACCGCCTCACCCACCACCACCACCCACCCCATTCTCTCCGCCTGAATGCAGTTGGTTTTTACATCAATGGGAGAGAAAGGGGAATGGCATGGCGTAGATCAGGGGCGAGGAGAGGGGAGGCTGTGATATGGACGCCCTCCTACCACCCCCACCCACCACCACCCATCCCCAACACAAGACAATTGAGGCCCCCGGTGAAAGGAAAGCATTACCGGGCTAACAACTAATTAGCGGCCTGTCGTGGTTTTGCATTTCCAGAGCGTTGCCATTTGTTTGGTTCGTTTAAAATGTAAGTTGGTGGTGGTGGGGGAGAAGAAGAAGAGGAAGAAGAAGAGGGGGGAGAGAGGAGAGCCGGTCAACAAAAGGCAGTAGGAGTTAACCATACAGCACCATTGTTTTCCGCAGCCATTGGGCTTTAAATAAAACGTTTGAAGGGGTGTTTCATTGTTTTTCCATTGTTAGCGACGGTATAATGCACATAGTAACAGAGGGGGGTCCGGCGGGGCGACGGTTCCCCTTTTTTCTGGGCTAATTCTGGAAATCGTTTTTGGGGCGAATAAGTTTGATTTTTTTTTTGTTTCAACCGCGTCGGGACTCACATCTGCGGCCCGGATGGCTCGACATTTTTTTGGGGGTGGGGGAGGACGGCGACGTCAAAACACGGCGATGGGGGGAAAAAAACGTGTATAATGTCAAATGTATACGTCGCTTTTTGTAGTTTTGAGTCCACCAAGAGGCTTCTTTGTAGGGGAGCTAGCCGTGCTAGCGGTAGCTCGGCGCGGCTAACGCGTTAGCTTTCAACCCCCAACACTGGCTAACCGTCTCCCCCCCCTCCTTCCTTCCCTCCCCTCCCCTCCCCCATGTCACCCACCCCAAGCGCGCACACACACACACTAACACACACAAAACCCACCATTTTTGTAATTTGAATCATATTGACATACCTGGAGTGAGCCTGTTTTCCCCTCCGGCGGTCGGGACGGGGGACATCGAGTGCGAGGGGCTGTCGGCCGGCGGGCGGAGGTTGCATCTCTGCGGGGACGGAGTGCCGGGAGTCCCCGGTAGCGGGTTGCACCTCCTCCGCTTGGGAGACTGGGGACTGAGGAGGGCCTCAAACTCCATCGATCGCTTTAGCGTAGCTCCACAAGCCATGGCGATCCGAAAAAATAGAAAATTATTATTATTATGATGATGATGATCGGAAAGGGGGGGAGGGGGGAAACGGCCCGTAGAAATTGACGTTTTTTTCTCCCCACAAATGTCTGGGTTTCTTTCTTCTGCTCGCAGCGACGAGTTGCCGACACACTGCTGAGGAAGGCGACCGCCGAGCTTCCCTGCTAGGTTTTCACTACGTCACGCGGTGGGGCGTACCATTCGGAGAAAACAAGGGGTAACGCGATATTCACAACAGAGTCATGTTGTGCACAAATACGCAGACATCGGGTGTTGATATTATTTATGCCGATGCTATGAGATTTTTTTATTCTACGCTGTAATTAATAACGTTTTGGATGTCTCCATGGACTTTTATTTTGCAACGTCTTTCGTCACCCCCCCCCCCCACACACACACACACTGGTCCTACGGTAGGCAGCGATGCACATCTCCAACACAATCCTTTTGTCCACCACTTGGCTCCGTCCCAAGCCTTGTCTCGTCCGTGTTTATGACCCGCAGTAACCCACTTCCTGCCCACCGGCCAATCGGAGCGCAGCAGGTCTAACTATAGCAGCTGGGGGTTTTGTTGACTGTCCGGCTTACTTGACGGAGGTGGTCTGCGTCTGACAACAATAGCGAACGCGACACAATGACCGCACGGTAATGTCAGTTGGAACTGATGCGCGGGGGCGGGACTTGCAGGGGTTAAGTTTTTCAAACCGTTGAGCAAGGCAGGAGAGAAAATGATTGAAGTGCGGGGGGAACAGCGATAGACGGGCGGATCGGGAGTACGGGGAGAGAGCAGCTCAAATATATTTTCGTCGACATCAGATTTTCACTTTTTTGAAAAGGTCATTATTTTATACGGGGCAACACAAATTAACATTATTGAATGTTTTACGTAAGTATGGTTAGTATTTAATATATTCACAAATATATATATTTATGCCCCACCAACTGAGACAAGACAAGAAAGAATGAAGGAAGAAAATAATAAAAACAACCAAACATCCCTCTGTGATCTTATATTTCATTTTTGCTGCGTACCTAACACAAACCTCTCATTTACTCAAGAGAAAATTGGTGAAAAGCGTAATAGATTTTTTTATAATCTCCGCTCCACGCCTGTCTGGTTCCCGGGGACAGTTTATCATCAAGGATGTTTTAGGGTCTAGTTGTTTTGTTGTTTGTATAATCAGCATTTATTAAACCGAAAAATCTCTGATTTATTCAGAGCTGCCACGTTTTAAAGGAGCCGTGGCGCGACGCCAGAATTGCAACAAAACTGATGAAAAAATAACGACGCTTAACTTTTTTTGCATATCTCGGCCTCTCTGCGTTCGCACAAGTTTGGATTTCCGCTTTGTCTCCGTCGTGTGAAGAGTGAAGTTTTGAGTTTCTGGTCTGAAATTTGCCCAATGTGTACTTTCTAAAAAAAGAGCTCGGTGGTTCTCAGGTAAGCCTCGGCTACTTCTAGCTCTGCATAACAAACATATGCAGTGTGTGTGTGTGTGTGTGCGTGCGTGTGTGTGTGTGTCCACACCTAGCATGTACGGTGGCTCGGTGGGCTCAACTCGACAGCGCCAGACTTTTGGATTAACTTCCTGACTCGGTGTAAAGTGGACACGTACCTCCGGTCCGCAAGTCCTGGCGTCTCCCCCTGAGACATGAAGGCTAATATGCTAATGTCCGGCTCTGCATTTTCCAATAGGTGTGACTACTGGCTAGTTAGCATACGGGCTCACAATAGCCGTACCCTCTGCTGGGACCGACGGGGCTAGCATCACAAAACAGGTCGTCAATGAATGAATGAATAGCAATTCATGAATACATTTGGACTCCGTTAGAGGTTGCATGATCACAGGCTGACAGCTTTCACACACCGACATCCAGCGATGTACCCTTGAGCAAGACGCCCCAACTCCCGCCCGGCGCCCGCTATACTTCATGCCATGAACCTAAAGTTAACTTTAGGTTAAGACGCTTTGCTGAAACGATCAAACCTCCGCTCGATGATTAAATGCTAGATTGTCTTCCGGGCCGCAGTGCTTCTAAAATACCATCGTGCCTTTAAAGGCCTGGAGTCTCGGCGCCGGCGCCCGAGCGATGAAACGCTCGTTTTTCCGACTTTTCCGGATCCCTTTCACGTTAAAATGAAACTCCATTAAAGAGCTCTTATGGGGTTCGGACGAGGGCCCGACGTAATTACACGTTTTTTAATCAGAAAGACAAACCCTGTTACACTTAGTCACGCCTCAATCTGCCCTAATCACTCTAATGTCGTCGTGTGGTTGAAATTCCCCCCCCCCTCCACGGTGCGGGGAATGGACCGATCCAAACCAACTGCCGATTGCAGTCCCGATTTGTTTGTTTTTTGTATTCCCCCCCCCCCTTCAAACATGAATCGACAAGGAGGACCAGACCCCATCTGATCCGGGGGCCGATCCGACGGTACCACGCGAGCGCAATTAAAAAAGCATCGCTCTCTCTCTCTGCTAGCGATATAGTCTTGAAAAGAAGCGGTTCCCTTTCTGATCTGCGCTTCACAGCGCGACATGGGTTTATGGTTACCATATGAAGGGGGCGGGGGGGGGGGGGGGGGGGGCCCGAAGACAGACAACCCAAACCGGAAGGCCACACCAGACGTCTAAATAAACCCAAAAAGTTTTAACCA
>JAOPJI010000123.1:20099-33311 GCA_027122695.1 Merluccius productus | reverse complement strand
TCATCGCTATTTGGAATGATTATTTTTTCGCCTGTTCCAGAACACCCCCACTTTTGAAAAGCTTGATACACCCCTGTATAGATAGATAATAGACAGGCAGACAGACAGACAGACAGACAGACAGATAGATAGATAATAGACAGACAGACAGACAGACAGACAGACAGACAGCAGTTATAGGGCATCTTAGACCGCGGTATCGAACCCAGATCCGTTCTCATGGTTGTGTGTGGTCTGGACCCCCCCAGAGAAGACCCTGGACTGGGTTCTGCCCTACCAGCAGTACCAGGATGAGCTGGTGGACCAGGCGGCGCTGATGCTCACGCTGTCCGGCCGGGTCTCTGAGACCCAGCAGGTCCTGGCCAAGCAGACCACCTTCAGGCTGCGGACCCCGGACCTGGACATCAAGGTAGGCCCCCCTGGGACCAGGACTAGCATGGACCGGCTAGCATGGACCGGCTAGCATGGACCGGCTAGCATGGACCGGCTAGCATGGACCAGCTAGCATGGACCGGCTAGCACGGACCGGCTAGCACGGACCGGCTAGCATGGACCGGCTAGCATGGACCAGCTAGCGTGGACCAGCTAGCGTGGACCGGCTAGCATGGACCGGCTAGCATGGACCAGCTAGCGTGAGCTTAGCGGTTAGCGCTGTTTTGCTGATTGGGTCGCTTGTGTTACTGTATGTGAGTGGAGTGGGTTTGAACCCATTACTGGTTCTGTGTCTGACTGACTGGTTCTGCGTTTGACTGACTGGTTCTGCGTTTGACTGACTGGTTTCGTCTTTGACTGACCGGTTCTATGTTTGAGCGGGTCTGTGCTTCACTGGTAATATGTTTGGCTGACTGTTCGACAGATTGGTTTTGTATTGGACCGGTTCTGTGTTTTACTGGCTGTGTCTGACTGACTGGTTGTGTCTGACTGACTGGTTGTGTGTCTGACTGACTGGCTGTGTCTGACTGACTGATTGTGTGTCTGACTGACTGGTTGTGTCTGACTGACTGGTTGTGTCTGACTGACTGGCTGTGTCTGACTGACTGATTGTGTGTGACTGACTGGTTGTGTCTGACTGACTGGCTGTGTCTGACTGACTGGCTGTGTCTGACTGATTGGCTGTGTCTGACTGACTGATTGTGTGTCTGACTGACTGGCTGTGTCTGACTGACTGGCTGTGTGTCTGACTGACTGGCTGTGTGTGACTGACTGGCTGTGTCTGACTGACTGGTTGTGTGTGACTGACTGGTTGTGTGTGACTGACTGGCTGTGTGAGACTGACTGGCTGTGTGTGACTGACTGGTTGTGTCTGACTGACTGGCTGTGTCTGACTGACTGGCTGTCTGACTGACTGGCTGTGTCTGACTGACTGGCTGTGTGTGACTGACTGGCTGTCTGACTGACTGGTTGTGTCTGACTGACTGGTTGTGTCTGACTGACTGGCTGTGTGTGACTGACTGGTTGTGTGTGACTGACTGGTTGTGTCTGACTGACTGGCTGTGTGTGACTGACTGGCTGTGTCTGACTGACTGGTTGTGTCTGACTGACTGGTTGTGTGTCTGACTGACTGGTTGTGTGTCCACAGCCTCTGGGAGACGCGGTGGTGGGGAAGGAGATGGGGGCGAAGATCAGCTTCACCAACCCGCTGCCCCGGACCCTGAGGGGGGTGGTGTTCAGGGTGGAGGGGCTCGGCCTGCAGAAGGGACACAAGGTGGTGGTGGGGTGAGGACACACACACACACACACACACACACACACACACACACACACACACACACACACACACACACGTACACACACACACACACACACACACACACACACGAGCGACGACGACGACGGGGGGCGGAGGAGGACTTGGCCTTTAGGGACCTGTCCACAGTCCAAACGGTGTCAGGTGGCTCCGAGTCATACCTGTGGAATTCATCTGAAAAGAAACACACTTGGTGTTCATGTAGGACCGGGATGTCACGTGACGCTCTTGTTGGGTTTTAAGGTGTGTTGTTGACGTCGTCTGTCAAGCCTATTCATGCACTCGGGTCCTGGGCAGCCAGCCAAAACCCGCCCTGTTTAAAAAAACAGGTGATATAGTTTTACGGCTTTTATAGGTCAGCCCCCCAGACACAACGAGACCCTTCCCTAAATAATGCCCTGGTTTCACCCCCTAAACACTAGACCTGGCTCCTGAAACTACAGTTTCAAGGGACAACAACCTCCCCCCCCCCCCCCTCAGCAGCTGCACGAACTTTGTTCCCCTTTTGGGCGATTTATGGCTTCAAGACCCGGACAAATGACCCAGGACATGGACGAACAAGTCCCACCACGACGCCAAAAACCAGATAGAGACTAATATAAAACATGAACACAACTACTCGTTTCTATCCATTTAAACCAACGCCCCCCCCCCTTAGTTTGTTTTTCACTAGGCTTAAAGTCATTGGTATTTTAAATTTAAAGGGAAGGGGGAATAAACGTAACATTCACGACGTAAAAGGGGAAACAGACGCGGTGACTATTTTGACGCGTCGTCCGATGCCGAAACCGTTCCTCTATATTGGCCGACTTGTGAAAAAGGGGGAAATTTCGGTTATTTTTCTCGTCAGGAAGTGACCCCCCTTAACAAAAGAAGCAGAAGGAGCGACCGCAGGGTGGGGGGAGGGCAGGGTTCCACTACGTCATCGCTGTGGCAACAGGCGTGCACGGGGCGGGGGGGCCGCCCCCCCCGCGCGCGCGCGTCGCGTGATTGGCTGTCGCCCGCGTCGGGGTGGAGCGCGATTGGCAGGAACGCGGCCCGCTCGCGCCCCGCGTATATAACGGCGTCGCGGGTGCCATTTTGTTGCAGTCGTTCAGGCGGAGTCGAGAGGGGCGGAGATAGAGACTCGGGAGAAGATAAGGAGCGAAGTTAAGGGGAGCTTGTTGGAGATATATAGTGAGCTATATATATTTTTTGTTTTTTTCGGGGAGAAAGTAGCGGAAGAGATATTCTCAAAGCTGGTGTATTGTGTCCAAGGGCTCTCGGAACCCCCCCCCACAAGCCAGAGGAAGTCGGTAAGGAAAGCCTCTGTTTTGAGCCCGGTCGCCATATTGTTTGAGTTACTGTTCTTTGTTTTGGTTCGGCTCCAAGTAATGTGACCTGGCTCGTATTCGTTATTGTATTTTTCACGATTGTAAATCGATTTTTGCAATTAATTATGCGTGTTAAGAATGTCATCGTCGCGACAGATTAAAAAAAACAAGAAAAATATGCAGTTTTTTTCCTTCCTGCGACTGTCCACTGCGAAGCACAGCAACAACAAAGTGGGATTAGCCACAGTTCTTTTTACGTAACGCACCGTTATAAATGTGATTTAACGTGTGCATTTAACAACACAAGCCACGTTTTACCACTCGCAGGACCAGCCACATAGTGTTTTTAAACGACCGGGAATGGCACGACTCAATGTTTTTCGTCGAGTTTTCTTTTGTCTTTGTCCGAGCGTGACGCACTTAGCAATTGAAGCCGAGAGCGAAACTGTTGTTGTGGTGCGCGCGCGTCACCGCCGACGACACGTCCCGCGACGTATATTTCGTGGATAATTAAATTGCATTTAAATAATTTTATGATTTTTTGTTTAACATTTTAGATCTCGACTTCCGGGAGCATTTTGTGCGCCGAGTCGAATTGATGTTCAATTCGGCTTCACGGGAAAACAGCGCTCCGTGGCACATGCTAACTCAACAACTGGCCGGACACCCGAGTGCAGGGAGAGGTAGACCCAGGACTACTTCGAGGACCTGGACCCCGAATAGGAGGAGAAATCTCGGTCCAAGCAGCAGCACCAGCAGCTCCACCACCACAACAAAGAGGTAAGACTGGCTGTTTTCCTCCGCGGGGGGAGGGGCGGTGACGTGACCAGACAGCCTGGTGTTTCTGCACGTAGACCCCCAGCCCCCTTCCGTGTATTTATAGTGCGGTAAACACGGTGCAGCGTAATGTTGGTATACAATATTGCATAATTTTCTTTTGGGGGGATATCCTGGTTAGGAAATGCTTTGATTGTTATACATTTTATGCATTTTTTTATTTATTTTTATTTTTCTCCTGTCCCAATGTCGTTTATAGGGTATTATTGAGATAACATCAGATACCCTTTTTCTTTTTAGGGGACATAAAATGTGGAAAATTATATTTTGATTGCTGTAATTGACAACATCGTAGTTGATTTATTGTTGTGAATTATTCTAACCCTGTTTTGAACAAAGAAGCCTGTGTTTTTAAGAGAACTTGAACACGGTGTGATGTACACACTGTTCTTAGATAGTAGGGCAGTGTTGTATGGACATTGAGTTACTTGTTGACCACATTGATGAATGTTTTGAATTGATGGGGGCACGCTACACCTGGCTGTGTTGCTCTACAATTATTAGAGATTAGGTAGAGATTATTAGGTAGAGATAAACAGGTAGTTATACTGGCAGTTTAACACCACAGTGACACAACTGTACTAACGGACGGTGTTTGCTTTGCAGGTGACGGCTAGACAGCCATGGGAGGCGGAGAGAGGTATAACATTCCAGTGTCGCACCCTGAGCGCCCGCTGCCAAAGAAGAACAAGCAGCGCGGGCGGGACCAGAGCGCCGCCATTGCAGTTGCTGCGGCAGCCTCCACGGGCATCATGGGAGGCATTCACAACCATGGCCATCGCCGCGGTGATAAGAACGCTGCCTACCCCCGCTCCCCCGAGGCGCGGCAGGCCGCGTCTGCAGAGAAAAAGGGCGCGTCGGTGCGCTTTGCCACCAGCTACGACCAGAACTGGGAGGGCGCCGTGTCCCACCTCAACACGCTGCTGGCCACACAGGGGAGCCCCAAGTTCGCTGGGCCCAAGTTCAGCGAGCCGCCCTCCCCCAGCGTGCTGCCCAAGCCCCCCAGCCACTGGGTGTCCTTCCCATTGCGCTCCTGCGACAGCCGCGAGATGATGGCCTTCCAGCTCAAGAGCCTCCTTAAGGTTCAGGCCTGAGAAACTCACCTTTGACCTTTTATGACCTTTTAGTTCGACAAGCCAACGCATGAACTGAGGCTCCGTGGGGGGAGCAGTCGCCCGGTAGCAACACAACGGCGCTGTAATGATTTTAGAGCTTTTTTTAGATTGACCAATGAGGAGCTGGTAAGCACTAGGTTTTACTGCCCAGTGTTTGCCCAGCGCCTGATGATCAATATCATTATCGATTACAGCTCTGCTGCCTTGCTGCTGGGCGACTGACCCCTGGCGGAGTCTGTTTCTCTTAACGGACGATGGACTGGATTCCCTTTGTGCTCTTCTATTTTGTTTTGTTCCTTGTCTTTCTGGTGGCCCCTATGGCAGGATGGGTTCGCTTCCCTCTCAGGTTTATCATAGTTAAGACGCTGGACCGCAGCCCGTCTGTGGGTCCCGGTCTAATGCACATCCACTTTGTAGCATTTATTATTAGTCGATTCTTAGTTCAGTTTGATCAGTTCGTAGGTTTTTTTACTTTTTATTTTGACCCAATTATTTTTATATTTTTATTCTGAAAAGACACTTAACAGGGATTGGGAGAGATCTAGGAGGAGGGGCTTGCTTATCATAAGGTCCAATCAGAACCCCCGGTAACGGAGGGTAACCAGAGACCATGGCGCCCGGCCTGTGACCCTCAACTCTTGTATTATTTTTAAAATGCGCTGTGCGCACTGCACTATGGGAGTTGAGCTCACACCTGGTCCGCATCCTCGATATCTTCATTAATGTCAGTGTGTTTGAAAGTGTGTGTCTGTGTGTATGCTCACCAAAGCAGATGAGTTTAGCTTTGTTGTTTCCCGCTATCTCCTCTTCGCAGTCGGCCTGGCGGGGTCACAGTGCCATATCGACCTCGCCGGCCGCCAGCATGAGCCCGGGGTCTCAGGGGTCTTCTCGAAAGGCCAATCAGAACTGTTCTTCCCCCATCTCCCTTGGTCTCCTTGGTAACAGGCAGCAGCAGTGCAGACCCGTGGAAGAGGGTGTGCCTGCAGGCGGATGGTCCAGAGATGAGAGGTGTAGCCGTGACGATGGTAACCGTCTGCTCTGCTCCAGGCAACTCGTCTGCGCTGCTGCTGTGGTTCCTACTAGGGGAGGTAGTGGAAGACACCCCTGGGTCTCTGCTGGAGGTCAGCACCAGTGTGGATGTGTTTACATTTTGAAAAGGAAGTTTCTGGAACAGTGTCGTGTCGGCCATCTACCAAACGTACAGAATCTCACTGCCGCTATTTCCCCCCCCCCCCCCTTCTCTTGCACTGCAATCAGACGCAGTGGCTGCGTAGACTATCTCCCCCCCGGGGGTCTCTGTTCTGGGTGAGCCCTCGATCTGTCCCCCTCCTCTTCTCCAGACAGGAAGCTGTAGTCGCCAACCTGATTGGCTGGCAGAACAAAATAAGAGCACGAGATGTTGAAGAGCCATGTATATAATTAAATGTATAAAAATACTTGTAGCATATGTACATTATGCAGGCTGATTTTACGCCCTGCGTGACAAAGTATTTTTAGTAATAACACTGAATGTATGACATGTGCTACGACACATGTCTTTACTTCAAATGCTGAGAATTATTTTTGTTAAAAAAAGAAGAAAATCCATGCATAGCATTTCTCAGCACCCTGCACTGTGTTCTCTCGCCAGTGGTCTTGCACATATTTTTTTTATTTTTCTACAGTGTAGGGTCAATGATGCAGGAAGTGCAAGATGAGAAAATCTAAAACTTAAACAATTTGACCTCTTGAGACTTTTGCATGTATGACCCCCAAACTCTTATGCTGTTCTTTTAATGATTATGATTTTAACTGGCAGGTGTATTTTTAGACTTGCTCATTTGTGCCTGAGGACTTTAATGTTGAAAGCCCTTTTTCCCCCCCACTGTTGGGACAAGTTAAAAATGGTCTTGCCCACTAGTAGTAGTAAAATAGTAAAATTTAATCAATCTGTCCACTGTTGGAAAGTAAATTAATGCCAAAATGTAAGAAACCTTATTCTCCCACATTTGAAGGTAAACTTTAACCTAATTTGCACAGTATTGTAGTAGTTAAATGCCCCCCCTCGAGTCTATTCTGAAGGTATTGTAATGACCAATCTTTTTCACGCCTAAATGCCAAATTCAATTCTTGGTTAATCTTCCACTAGCTGACAATTGAATTTGGTGTATTTGGTTTTATCATGTTTAAGTATTTTTGTTGCTGTACCATTTTTGCTTTTATTTCCTTGCTGATATTGTTAATTATCATGAAATGTCTGTCATGCATGCAAAAGTCTCAAAATAATTTAGAAAAAAAAAAAATTGGCTGTTAATTTGTACCCCTTGTTCGATGTCACCGATTATCAGAAATATTTGCCCACTATGTACAATTTGGCTTTAATTCGAAAATGAACAAAATGCACTATTTACTATTGGTTTAAACAAAAATATTTATGCCAAAAAAAATAAACTCCCCTCCCTTACCCCCCTAACTGTTGTCTGCCTCATGATTTGAAATGGTGTTAATTCCAACTGTAACCTTAATTTATTTTTTAGTGGTTCCATCAGGATTTTACACTAGTAATTACTATTAGTGAACATCACATTCTAGATTGTAGCAATGAATTTCCACAATAGGTTACATTAGCATTCACCATTAAGTTGTTATAACTTGACAACTGCTCAACTTAGATTATATTCATAATGGGCTACTGTAATGTAGATTAATTTTCTAACTATTGCACTTATAGCCTACATGTTCCTCTTTAGTCAAACAAGTGTTTTGTAGTATTTTACTCAGATGTTTTTACTTTCATCTTTAAAAAATATTACAATACTAATCCCTCTGGTTAAACTCAAGACTGTCCATGGAAACCTGAGGTCATGTGACTTGTAATGTCAATTACAACCACTGACCATTGTTACAATTGACTGCCTTAAGAACAGTTACAGTTAATATAGAAAGTTTTATATAGCTTTAAATTTGTCCATTTATTGACATACAGAAAGGGTTGAATACAACTTCAAAAACCAGACCATGTACTTTCCCCAGTAGGCTACGTACACAAGGATATGTTGCAAGGAAGTCGGAAAAAACAGACTTGGTACTTTGCAAACCATTGAGTCAAACTACCAGACTCTGGATATCAATCCAACTGCAACAGAACAAACGCATGCAGAAAAATAGGAGAGAATGAGACAAATTCTAAGTAGAAAAATATCATTCTGGGGAAACTGCGACCAAAGAAATCTATTTGACCAAATAATCATGACTAACAAATCAACCCTCTTCACCTCAGACCATGTGACCGCTTGTCATCATTCAACGTGGTTGCCAACAGACTTGGTGGACTAGATATTAAAGATGGCTGTGGGAGTTAGCGCTGTCCCCTAGCTATCACGGCCAACAGCAAACACAGACCTGGTTTAAAAAGACCAGACGGCTGGACGGATGGCTGGCGGGTTAGTGGCCATCTGCCTTGCGCCCTGCCCAGGAACGTGATCGCGAGCGGGACCGGGACACGGATCGGGAGAAGGAGCGTGGTGGCGAGTGTCGGGAGCTCTGTTTTTGGGGCCCAGAGGAGGGGTGGCAGTCCTGGACCTGACTGGCTGAGCGGGACGGATTCTTCCTGGCTTTGGGCCGGGGTCTGGTGGGGGAGTGGGAGCGTGACGCAGAGTGGCTCCGGGATCCTGGCCCCTGGGGGGGTCTGTGGTGGTTCCGGGGGGGGGCCCTGTACCTGGTGAGCAGGAGGAGACCACACACCATTTCTCTTTAGTCATTAAGCAGACACTTTTACCCAAAGCTTACAGTGAATATTTTTAGACTTGTCATTAAAGAGCAGGTATGGGGGCTCTTTAGACTGACACTTCCTGGTGCCTAGGTAGTCTAGGTAGACCGTGGACATTGGGGTTGGAACCCACAACCATTCAGCTGGGAATAAAATAAATAAATAAGGAGGGCCACAGGATGCAGATCACCAGGGGGACAGTAGGGTGCAAGACCGTCCTACCTGTCGTTGTCTGGGGTCCGGCTACGTCTGTGGCGGCCAGATGTGCGAGACCTGGAGGAAGCGGATCAGTTTGTGAGCAGATAGAATGTTTTACATTAATTTAAATTACGTTACATAATCGTTGTTTTTTTTGGTATCTCTGTGTACATGTATAATCATACTTCATACAATCAACTTGGGTGTTTTCTTTAACATAATTATCTTAGTGTACAAGGATGAAATCTAGTTCTGATGGTGTTTTAGAGTACGCAATGTTACGTTCTGAACTCACTCTCGTGGGCTGCCAGACCTGTGCTGCCGGCGGTCATAGCCGGGACTCGGCGACCGGCGGCGCTCGTAGCTGCGGCTCCGGGAGCGTCTCCGCCGGCTGTCACGGTCGTCTTCATCGTAGCGTGAGAAACTACGCGGCGAGGACTCCTTGGTCTTCATCTGGTTGGGAGCTGGACAGGGCGGAAGGAGGAAGAGCCGTGAGACACGCACTAGCTGTGGCGCTGGCTCGGCTAAGATCGCCCGGCTGACTACAATGAGGTTGTGAGGTTCTTAGAGGAAAGTAGGGCTGCAACTAACGATCGATTAATCTAAAAATATTTTTTTCATCAACTCCTTTAGTCTAGAAAATGTCATGAATAGCAAATGCCATCACAATTTACCAGAGTCCAAAGTGATATCGTAAATGTGCTTGCTTTATCCGACAAGCAGCCAAGAAAAACTCAAGTATTCATTTTCATGATCCATGAACCAAAATTTTTGAATTTCTGAAACATCAAGCAGCAAATATTTAGTATTTGTACTTGATAAATTACCTAAACCATGAATCGATTATAAAAATATAATTCAATAAATTTTCTGTTGATCGACTATTCGATGCAGCCCTAGAGGAAAGTGCATACTCTTGCGGTCTCCCTGGGCGAACTGGATCTCAATCTGCCGTCCGCAGACCCACTTGCGGTCCAGGTTATGGAGGGCGTCCTCTGCGTCGCGTACGTCTTCGAACGTGCTACGTTAGGTTAAGGCTTTTTGGTGTTGAGGGTCAACACAGTGGGGACAGAGGAAGCAACAGACTAATATCTCCAAGGTTAAACCTTGAATTTTAACAGCCAGTAAATTCATCTGCTTTAATAAGGCAGTTAATCAGACGTAATTTGAGCAGTGGTACACTAAAGACCACAGTATGTATATAAAAAAAATCTAATCAGAACTTAAAATCCGATCGGTCAAATTGGAGTGATTTAGGAGTGAAGATACAATCAGACAAAATATGGAGTGGTAGGTTCCTAGAGATGGGATTTGGTAGGATACAAAACATTTGACTTGTTACCTTTAACATGCTTGACCTTTGACTTTGTGCTTGCTCTTTATTGGCTTGGCAGAAGAACTGGACGCTTCCTGCTTGTCTTTGCCCAATAAAATCTTTTCTTTCATTCTTTCTTTCTTTCTTTCTTTCTTTTCCTCCCTTTGGACAAAGGGCAGCCTGGGGCCATCTCTCTTTCTCCTCTTTGTCTCTTCATGCTTTTGGTTTTATGCTCCACTATGACCTGGTCGCCTGGGGTCTTTGGCTTCAAGCTAATCTAAAACTGTGTGCTGGACGTCTCCAACTGTATCTTTACCATTTCTAAGGCAACAACAGAAGAGATCAGGGTTAGCAACATCTTTTAACCTGACAGCAATATGCTACAACAACAGTTCTGTTCCTCCGGCTACGTTAACATACAAAACATGTACTACAAAGACACATGATCAAACATAAATTAACGATCTCCAATCTCTGGACACAAGAGGAGGGGGGGGGGGGCTCTGGAAATCAAAAGGTTAGAGGTCATCTGGCCATCGCCCACGTCCACTTCGTTAGAACAATGGGTACAGAAAGGATATTGAATGTACGAAAATCCTCGTGGTCGTCGCGTATAGAAGTCAAGTGGTATGTAGACATCTACAATAGGCCCATAACGACCAAACTCACGACGTAAATCCTCTGGCCTAAAGTGTCATGAAATAATAAGGACATTATTGTGTTGCCTCGGCGCTCCTCCCGAGGCAGACTGGACACTAGCTTGGTGGTTAAACACGCTTTTATGGTTTTAGTCCTCCCTGGTTCACCTTAACTCAGAGTACATACTTTCTGAGAAAGCATAACCACTTTTTAAATACTTAAATGTGGGAGTATCCATCTTTGACAAACCCCTTATAGAGCTCAACAGTGAGGTTCCCCATTCATATTCTGAATTTGAGGATTTTGATTATTTGCCATAATACCATCCAAGGTAGACTAACCACGAGCTATCAGATTGTGAAACGACGGAATATGCTCCTGCAGAAGCCACAAGTCCGCAGGATATCAACCTAAGTTTTATTCGCGATGTCATGGAGAAGTACTACACTACCCACAATCCTAAAGTGTAAAAGCGGCGTCTCTGATTGGTGGAGCTCGCTGTTACCATGTCGATGACAACACTACACACTATATGAAACACTATATACACACGCAACACAAACTACAATATATTACAACACTATTTTTAACAATATAATCACTATAATTAAGACAAATGTTAAATTCAAGAAGCGCGCTAAACTATCGTTAGGTTGGAAGTCGTTGGAAAGGTATAATTCGCAATGGTTTATGGGATTAGTAGTTCACTTCACATAAATAATGTACACAGTCTTGCACCTTTGCCTTTTTTCCCCCGTTTTCCAATTTTTTCTCTCGCTCCCAATCAAATGTTTTATGGTCACGATTCATCTCGTAGGTGGTCGGCTTGGTTCACTGGCTTTAAACTCTTTAATATAAGAATTTACTGAAAAGTCAATGGAGTGAATGAATGGGAAACTCACTTCCGGGGAGCGGAGCCGTTCAGAAAGTGGGCGGTCTCTGTTGAGCTCTATATCTGTTTTACATTGCTGTTAAAAGCCATCCACCAACACATGGCATTAGACTTAGCTTTTACACGTAGTGAGTACAAACATGCACAAAACGCACAATTAGAAACCACACACACACACACACCTTAACCGAGACATGCGCAGATGAGTTCCTTGGCAAGCATGGTTGAGACGAGGCGAATGCGTAAATAAATAAGACTGCAGGAGAACTTTACCCTGCTATCCGTGACCATTGACCATTACCCTGCTATCCGTTATGTCTGGACGTGTCCAGATATAGCAGCTCAGTCATCCCCAAGCTACTCGGTTATTAAGGCGTCTCCATTTCGCGGCCTAGCTGCCATTTTACAGCACTGAAATATATAAATATAAATCCGTCAGCAAGGTTTTAAAACACCTACCTGGACTCGTCGGAAATGTTTCGGACGAACAGAGAGGTGTTTGGAGGCCTTAGGTACCTCGCCATGTCTCTGAAAATACCCACTACAGGTAGCAGCAATCCGGTTTATTATGGTCTTGATTTCTCGGT
Organism: Merluccius productus; assembly: GCA_027122695.1. NCBI lineage: Eukaryota > Metazoa > Chordata > Actinopteri > Gadiformes > Merlucciidae > Merluccius > Merluccius productus. Next base: position 20,920 of record JAOPJI010000123.1, on the reverse strand, counting down.
GAAGGAGCTGCTTCGTGCTCAAGGGCCACAGGAAAACGCAGACTGCGCATGCTCTGTTTGACTGCTGCGCGCACCATCACACTCCTTTTGGAAACGTCGACATCGATTAGGATGACGATGATTTATTATTTTTCACTTTTCACTTTTTCATGACATTTTCCCCATACAACAGGTTGTATATCCTGTTTTATGTCGGCGGTCATTATTATGCTCTGCTACTGTTAGAATTATGTATTTTGTGTTGTGCTTCATTCCTCGGTAAAGAGCATTCTCAAAAGTGAGTGAGAAGGTGGGGCAATATAGTGCAATATATGTGTTTTAGTGAAGAGACAATAGTTTACGGACATATCATTCAAATGTAAAACCTTAATATCCGATGTGTAAGACCCACACGTCAGGCTTCAGATGGATATCTAAAGTGAAGGTTGTGCTGTAACACAGTAGGACTGCAGCAGCATCCCAGAGGTCCTACTCTGTGTGTGTGTTGTCCCATCCACATATTGTCCTTTGCGTTTGGCGCCCCGTGGTGGACGATGGAGTCACGATAGAGATAATAACAGAACAAAACACGTGTTTTATTTTTTATTTTTGGGGGGTGGGGCAATGGCTTTTATTTAAATAGCTTTACATTTGGAGTTTACATCTTCTTACTCTTCCTGATCAGGGTGGTTGAGCCCATGGTCAATGTCTGAAATGGGACAAGAGAGACAACAATTAATATTTATTAATCTCTCTCTCTCTCTCTCTCTCTCTCTCTCTCTCTCTCTCTCTCTCTCTCTCTCTCTCTCTCTATCTAACTATCTCTGTGTATTTATCTCTGT
>JAOPJI010000123.1:0-14458 GCA_027122695.1 Merluccius productus | reverse complement strand
AGCAGAAAAGAGCAAGCTGCTCCCGCCCTCCCTACGTTTCTCCACCATTGGGAAGTGTTGTGATTGACAGGCAAGATGGATTCCCCGATTCCAATCACAAATAAGATGCTCTGATTGTTCAGAATTACAGAGGCAGGCGCAGTCAGCTCAAAATGTTTATTTTCACAGCGCATCTCACTCAACCTGACGGATGGCTGGCTACGTCATTTCTAACACATAACAAAACTCAAATAACTCAAATAATAGCTCTTAAATCTTACCTACTGCACCTTTAATGTCTGAGCTTTTGGGTTTCTTGTGGCCACACCACAGGCTTCCACCTGATCCCCTCGGTTCAGCATTATTCAGTAATATATCTGTATACTATAAAGAAGTTTATATAATATAATAAAGTTCTGGTGGTATCTCCACACCTGATCCCTTGGCTCTCCAGCATCGGCCTGTAATATCTATGGCACAGAAGGTTATATTTAATATGTATAATAAAGTTCTGGTGGTATCTCCACAGGCTTCCACCTGATCCCTCGGCTGTCCAGCATCGTCCCAGAGAGCTGTCTCCTCATCACGGTGGGCCTGCTGGTGGGCGGTCTCATCAAGCTGGCGGGGGAAGAAGTCCCGCCCGTGCTCAACTCCCAGCTGTTCTTCCTGTGTCTCCTGCCGCCCATAATCCTGGACGCCGGTTACTTCCTGCCCATACGCCCCTTCATGGAGAACCTGGGCACCATCCTGATGTTCGCCGTGGTGGGCACCCTCTGGAACTCCTTCTTCGTCGGCGGGCTGCTCTACGGCGTGTGCCAGCTCCAGCCGACCAACAGCTCGATCCTCAACGACATCGAGCTGCTGCCCTGCCTGCTGTTCGGCTCCATCGTGTCGGCCGTGGACCCGGTGGCCGTGCTGGCCGTGTTCGAGGAGATCCACATCAACGAGCTGCTGCACATCCTGGTCTTTGGGGAGTCCCTGCTCAACGATGCGGTCACCGTGGTGAGTGGAGGTCGTAGGAGCGGCTTGGGGCTTGTGTTGGGGCTCTCCGTCTCTCTGATTCTCTCCCTCTCCTCTCGCACTCTCTCCCCCCCTCTCTCTTTCCCTCTCTCTTATTGTTCTTACCCCCCCCCCCCTCTCTATGTATCGGTGGCCAGTGTCCAGCAGTCTTGGCCTCAGTCCTGTTCTAGCCCATCTTTCCATAAATCCTGCTGTGCTTGTCAAGTTTCACAAAGTCAAACTCAAAGTTAAAGCGTTGGCATGCTTCTGCAGTCTTGGAAATTGTACACCTTTTCTCCTTTGGTCCTACTGGTATGTAATGTGCCACGTTGCCTCTCCAGGGGCCTAACTATTGTTTTAATTAAGTGTCTGCTGCGTGGGAGCCGGTCTCAGACACCTGCTGGCTAACTCCCTCCACGCCGGCTCTTGCCCACGGCTACCTCAAGCTTTATTTAGGAGTCACTCGTGAATTATTAAACATGTGTATCTATATTATCCCTTGACACTCACTTACCTCCCACTCTCTCTCGCCCCCCATTCTCTCTGATTCTCCCTCTTTCTCTTCTGCTCACTCTCTCTCCTCTTGCTCTCTCTGTCTCTCTTTTGTCGTTCTTATTTTAATCCAATCTCTCTGATTTGCTTGTGTTTTGTATCTTGCTCTCTTCATCTCTCTCTCGCCCCTCTCTCTCCCTCTCCCTCTCTCTCCCTCTCTCTCCATCTCCCTCTCCCTCTCTCTCCCTCTCTCTCCATCTCCCTCTCTCTCCCTCTCTCTCTCTCCCCTCTCTCTCCCTCTCCCTCTCTCTCCCTCTCCCTCTCTCATATGGGTCATGCTGAGGCTCCTCGGAGCATGTTATACAAGACACTGTGTAGTCTAAATATTCTAGTTGATTTAAATGGGTGTAGTGTCATGCATAGTCATGCTTTAATCTCTATTTTAAATGCTGCAGCTTCATCCAGTAGTTGGGTTTGTTTACGGAGAGAAACAGTTTGCCCTTCTAATTGAATCCTTGGCAGGTTGACGCCAGCGTTTCCGTTACTGAACTGTTTGTGCTGTTTTGCGAGAATGTTGGTGAAAAGCTTTTTACGTTTGGCTTCAAATGGAAAGAGCAAAAAGAAAGAAAACAGAATGTTTTAATGAGCATTTTATTGGGAAAGGAAAGCTAAACATGTCCTCTGGCAGAAAACGGACGGCACAAGTATACTATTACAATGTCTTCAATAGGATTGTTAAAAATATCTGTCTCTGTATATCTCTGTTCTTTCTCGCTCTCTTGCTCTCTTTCTAAAATCAATTACAAGCGCTTTATTAATCTACAATTAATAGAGAAGAATTACAATTATGACAGCCATGTAAATGATGCAGTGATAAGTACTTGGTTGAGATAGAAATGTAATGTAAAAAATGTAAAATGCTAAGAATGAAAATATGCAAAGGATAAATGTTGGACTCTCTCTTTGCATGCCAGGTGCTGTACCACCTCTTCGACGAGTACGCCTCTGTCGGCACGGTAACCATGACGGACGCCGTGCTGGGCGTGCTCTGTTTCCTGGTGGTGGCGGTGGGCGGCGTCCTGGTGGGAGCCGTCTACGGCATCCTGGCCGCGTTCACGTCACGCTTCACCTCGCACACGCGTGTCATCGAGCCACTGTTCGTCTTCGTCTACAGCTACATGGCCTACCTGTCGGCCGAGATGTTCCACCTGTCCGGCATCATGGCGTGAGTAGCCGGGGCGGGGCCACACCTTGACAAGTAGGCTGGTAGACAGAGAGACAGACAGACACACAGACGGACAGAGATAGGTGGACAGAGAAACCGTTAAATGGACAGACATACAGGACACCAGATTTGACACACTGGCTGTTTAATAAGTCCTTTGAAAGCGTGGTGTGTATAGCAGAGATTAGTCACTACCAACTCCCAAGGTCCTTGGGAACTCTTGACAAATGTGTGGTGTTCCCTACTTGTCACGTATGTGCGGGCCCACAAAGGTGACCTTTTTAGTCCAAACGGTGTGTTTGGGGGGACCGTGTTTCCAGTTTCCTCTGGTGTCGTCACCATGGTGGCCCTCGATAGTTGAGCATTCCTGAGCTTTACTGAGTGTTTCGTTCTCCGCCTAGCCTGTAAGTCACTGTGGATACCAGCTGTCAGACGAATTACTAAATGTGACCGCAAATGTAAATACAGTGTTCCTAGCGGTGGGAAACCAACCAGGAACTTTTGTTATATGTTGTTTTATTTGATCTTATATCTTATATATATATAATATATCTTTTCTGTAGCGCTGCCCCCCAGCCTAAGTATTTCACGCATTGTCCTTTAGAGAGCTTAGGGTTAGGGGGGTGTTGTATATAATGTGGGGCCCGTGAAGCCCTTTGAGACCGTAGTGATTGACTTGACTTGCACCGGGGGAATGGGGGGTCAGTATCTCGTCAGGTCTGGGGGGTCTCGGTGTAACCAGGGATGTGAAGAATCCTTCCATCCCGCCGGCCTGTCTCTACACAAGCCTATATATTATACCCCCGGTCCCCCCTCCTCCAGCACCCTGACATGACTACCCCCCTGCCCCCACCTCCATCTCCTCCCTCCATCAACTCCCTGCTTTATCTCTGCGCCTGACGGCCCCGTGAGTTATGGGTCGTGGGGACCGTCCTGTCATGTTGTTTGATGTTCTGGTTGTGGGAGGGGGAGAGATCTGAGTCCCAAGGACACTGCGTTCCAAGGCCAGGCTTGCATCCCGAACACTGCCCCCTGCTGGTGAGAGAGGTGGCGCAGACACTGTGCTGTGTCTTCTTGAATAGTGACTCATTATTAGAGTCTGACCAGGTTGCCAGGACACACAGACCCATCACCATAATAATGATTTTACTTTGACGGCCATGTTGGATCCTCTGTTGCTATAGTGTCGGTCAAGCAGAATGAATAGCGTCCAGGCGGCAGACAAGGACGTCGTTTTGTGCTCCACCCGGAAACTCAATGCCACGTAACTGGAGCCTTTTTGTTTGAGGCTGACCCCTGAGGTCTTACCTCTTAGTGTTAGTGATAGACAGGAGAGATGAAGAGATCAAACCGAGAATAATTGGTTGTTGAACAAATCCTACCCATATGCAAATTGGAAGATAACAATAGCCTTGTTTTTCCAGGGGGAGAGTTGCCTTGGAAAAACAAGGCAATTGGTTTCTTCAAATTTGCATATTTAACAACCCTCCACTTGACATTCAAATTATCACATCCATTTGAAATCGACGTTTGCACACGGCTAGTTGTGAAAGAAACATACGTCACAGTAATAAGGATTCAGATATTCGGGCTGTATCTTACACGTTTATATAGTACATCAATGACAACATGATAGAATCACAGCACTCAACAAAAGAGCTTTAGATAAAAGAGCTTTATCTAAACATGATGCACAAAATAACAGTCAAGAAATCAGTCAATCCATTGCTGTGGCGTGGCTGACTGGCACGGAAGGCTGGGTTTGAGTTTTGTCATGTGATACACTTTGTCAGGCACTGTCAGTTTATAAAGGTGCAATATAGATGTGTTATTTCTATTATTATTATTATTATTGTTATTATTATTATTATTATTATTATTATTATTATTGTTATTATTGGTATCGTCATAAGATTAAAGAACAAGGAAAGACCTAAGATAAAATTAGACTTTATTAACCCCAGATGTGAAAATTGGGATATGAAATTTAATCTCATATCATCCAATAATGTCATTGAAAAATTATAAATGAAAGGTTTTTTTTAACAACTGAATGAGCTTCTGACCCTGTAACCCTCCAGGTTGATAGCATCATGAGGCTGTTGTGACCCTGTTACCCCTCCCTCCCCTCCAGGTTGATTGCATCATGCGGCTATTGTGACCCTGTAACCCCTCCCTCCCCTCCAAGTTGATTGCATCATGAGGCTGTTGTGACCCTGTTACCCCTCCCTCCCCTCCAGGTTGATAGCATGCGGCGCAGTCATGCGGCCCTATGTGGAGGCCAACATCTCCCACAAGTCCCACACCACCATCAAGTACTTCCTGAAGATGTGGAGCTCGGTCAGTGAGACCCTGATCTTCATCTTCCTGGGCGTGGCCACCGTGGACGGAAAGCATGCCTGGAACTGGACCTTCGTCACTGTCACCGTCCTTCTCTGTCTGATCGGCAGGGTCATAGGTCAGATCACTGCACTCGTTTCACTTCCTGGTTCCACTTCCTGGGCTGTGTTCACTTGTTTCCTCATTCCTTATATGGTGAACACTATTTAGGAAATGAGTAGTGCAGGGAATAGGGGGAATTCAGACACTAATTATGTGCCGTGTCTATGGCTATGGCAATAATATGACAGCTCATTTGCATAAAGACCATCTCTATTGGATGAATCAGATGACATATATATATATAAAATGGTTATGCATCATGGGGTGTTGTGCAGAAATTGGAAAGTGTCAATCAGTTGTATTTCATGGTGCACATTTGTTATTATAGTGCATTATACAGGGCAGGGGTTCTCAAACTTCCAGGGGCCCCCTAGACTGGATTGTATTTACAAGGACCCCCTACCATTGTTATAGTTTGAAACATGAATCTAACCCATTGATCATGTACCCCGAAAAAAATTGTCCTTGTTATTACTTGCCAGGAAATGTATTAATACCATGCATTGGAAATCGTGTGCTCCCCCTACTGGCTGAATGTATTTTCAAGTTATGTCCCCCTTGAATTTATTTTTGATAAATTATTTAAGAGTATTTATTATTTTGCGGACCCCTTGGCCATATTCCACGGACCGGCGGGAGTCCCCAGACCCCACTTTGAGAACCACTGATATTGAGAACCAGACTCTTTGGGCAATGCTACAAAATGTGAGGGTGATGCATAGTGGGCTATTTAGGGAACAAGAGAACCAAACACAGCACCTGTTCACTTCCTTGGTTTCACTTCCTGGTTTACTTCCTGGTTTCCTTTTTTTTGTATTATACTTTTAATGTACAATTCATTGGAAGTCTATCTTAGAAGTACAGCACCTTCAGCATCAAATAAAACAGCAGCAAATTAAAAGAAAATATGGGGTTTATAAAGAAACAAAAATAGAGCTTCTTTATCACTAGGCATAAGAAAAGGAAAACCCTGAGGAGCGATGATATCCCCATTCCCCACATATCTTTCTTTTGCCATTTTACTCGAATAGATTAGATGAAATCGTTAATACAACATGAGAAGGAGGGCTTGCTATTCTATTTCTCCATGTTCTAGAATGAATGAAATGTATTAATAACAATAATCATATTGATGAGCCAGTAATGGATGCATTTCCTTCTGGTTTCTTCTGTTTTAGTCACTGTAAAAGATATGGACATAGCATCCGTGACGTCACCCATTGGTTTGCACATGACCATTATGAAGCCTTATATTTCACGTTACAGGCGCCACCATTGCTTGAGATTTTTTTCAACCAGCAGCAAAAACAAGCCATATTTGGCGCATTGAGGGCGGGAATCGTGGCCAAAACTCATTAATATTCAATTGTTAATAAATGTGTTAATGAGATGAACTTGCCACTGAGATCGTAACCAAACAAAGAAAAAATGTATTCACTTTGTATTACAAGAATGAAATCATAATTTTCCAATTGACTTAGAATGGGGACCGGTCTTTTAGCATCCAACCACGGCGAGCCACCTATAGTCCATTAGAGGAACTACACGTTAGTCGCTACCCCAGGGCTACCGCTTGGTTTTTAGTAGACACTGTTTGGCCTGCATAGCAGTCCTCTGACTCAAGCACATCTATCAGTCAAATTAAGCAGAATAATTTGTTTTCCAATTGGCGCTTTAAGTGAAATACATAATCCTATAGCCAGAAGCAAATAAAGATTTAAATAGGGTTTTATACAGTTGTAGACTATTCTCCAAGTCTGGGACAAAACGTGTACCATTTTATACACATGAATATACAATAACAATTCCAGGAAGTACTTTGACCTCATTTGAAGTACCCTTTGTTAAGTAATGGTTCGGTAAAGGTTAGAGCAGTCTTGAAATAGTAAGAAACAAACAGCAGAACCATTTAAAAAAGTTCTTGTATTTTGGAATACACAGATTCGGCAGTAGCGTATATTATTGCCACAGTAAGTGATTTCTAAGTCACAATGTCAAAGTCAAGGCAAGTTTATTTATACAGCACCCTTCAAACACAATTTAAAGGACAATCTTTTAAAGAGAAGATAAGACAATCATTTGAAAGACAAATGTAAAGTAAAATAATAATAATAATAACAATATGTTGGATTTCTATTACACTTTTCTTACCTAATCTTTAGGTAAGAAAAGTGTAATAGAAATCCAACATATCGCTTTGCAAAAGCTAGAAAGTCTATTTAAAAGATACATTTAAAAAATGAGTCTACCCAAAAGAAGGTAGTATAATAAATGTGCCAATCCAGATATACTTTTTTACCAAAAAGCTGTGGTGAGCAGAAAAGTTTCGAGGCCTGATTTAGAAATATAGACCGCATGTGGGGAGGACTGAGATCTAGAGGTTCTGTTGAAAATGAAAAAGAGGAACTCAGTAATGGGAGGAAGTCGAGACCTTGGGCAGTTTTCCACATCACTGGGGCGTATGCCACGCGGCATCACGACATCGATACTTCTGTCTGCATCAAATAATCAGATCAAAAAAGTTTGTCTGGTTACCAGGCATCCACAGTTCTACTTCCTCGTGAGCTGTATAATAAATTACTAGAGGGTGCATTTTCTGGAGGAAATTAGTGTGATTTAAAATCTGGGCCTGATAGCAGGCCAACAAGCTGACATGCTAACAACTCAACTCCACTACACTCTTCCAAGTGTGGCACACTGACACACACACACACACACACACACACAGACCCACACACACAAACAAACCCAACACACACCCAGGCCACCCAGCTGAACCCTGTGTGTTGTGTGTGTGTGTGTGTGTGTGTGCGTGTGCATGTGTGTGCACGTGTGTCCAGGTGTGGTGGGGCTCACCTTCATCATCAACAAGTTCCGCATCGTGAAGCTGACCACCAAGGACCAGTTCATCATCGCCTACGGGGGTCTCCGGGGCGCCATCGCCTTCTCCCTGGGCTTCCTGCTGGACAAAGTGCGCTACGCCGAAATAAGGGAGATGTTCCTCACCGCCATCATCACCGTCGTCTTCTTCACTGTCTTCGTACAGGTACGAACTTTATACGTTCGTCGTTTACAGTTAGTAATTTCGCGGACGCATGTCCCCAAAGCGACTTACAAGTAAGGCTGAGGACAGAGTAGCCCCAACACAGACCGTAGGAACCAACCGTAGGTCCCTTATGTCACCTGCATAGCCTACACTGTATCACCATAGGTTTCGGGCCGTTTCGTCTTTTTCCTGCTATGTTTACCTGTTCATTCCTGACAGACTAGCAGAGGAGGTTGTTGTTTACATATGTGTTAATTTGTACGACACATCCTCTTCAGATTATAAAGATCACCAGATGGATTAGTGACTTTTAGGGACTATTGTCACACTACGCTCATAATCACAGATGCGGAATCGTAAATGAATTAACATGTATCTAAAATTCACTGTAAGTCGCTGTGGATAGTAGCGTCTGTTACGTAACTAAATAGTAAAATAGTGGATAGTAATACAAGGCTTCAAGACTCCAGCTGAATGGGTTTCAGCTGTAGCTGACTAGTGAGTCAAGATGTAAACACACACTTCCACACACATTATATAAATCACTGCAAACAATAACAGGACAGACAAATCATTGTCCTCACATCTATACGTTTCTAACAGTCTTCCTGAACGTCTGGTTCCTTGGTTTAGGAACTTCCCCATGGCATTATTGTAAGCTTGGTGTATTCTGTCACTTCAAACACTGGCTGACATTTCTGCCGCTGTTTAGACACAAAGACGTCCTCCTCTCTCGCTAGCCGTGACGGACAGCTGGGTGTTTGACTAAGCTGCTCACGCACAAACACAAACCGCTGACGCAAAGATGAACTCTAAATACAGCAGCACCTCGCTGTTTACTCTTTATTCAGGACTGGAGAAAATATTGTTTCTATACATATACATTTTGTTTCATTTATTGACTGTGGAAATCCATATTTTCTCAAGAATATATAATGTGCCTCTTACAGTTTAGTGAAGTTTATTATGTAATTTTTAGTGTTTTAAATGGCTGATTCCTTTTCCCTATCCAGTGATTTTTAGAAACCTGGTTTTGCAGCACTTAGGATGTGTGTAGCTGCTCCAGTATTGATTGTGAGATGCGATTGTTTTCAGCATCACCTGTAAGTCGCTCTGGATAAGTGTCTGCTGAGTGATGACATGTACATGTAATCTGTGTGGAATTTTTTTGTAAAATGGTCTTAAATTGTGTTTTACACACACACACACACACACACACACACACACACACACACACACACAATATTTAGTACCTCCTATCTCTTGCTCTCGCTCTCTGCCTCTCTCTCTCTCTCGCTCTCGCTCTCGCTCTCGCTCTCTCTCTTTCTCTCTCTCTGTCTGGCGCTGTCTCTCTCTACCGGGGTATGACTGTTAAGACTCTCTCAACTACGTCTCTGTGTCTCTCTACAGGGTATGACTATTAAGCCTCTGGTTGAGTTGCTGGCCGTGAAGAAAAAACAGGAGGCTAAGCGCTCCATCAACGAGGAGATCCACACCCAGGTATCTCCTCCCCTACCTCCTCCCACCTCGGTATTAGAGTATGGTTAAGTGTACATCTAAAGTTATGTTTAGGTAGCAGGGTGGATGTTCAAGTGTTAATAACGTTTTAAACAGTTCAACTTTAGGTTTGGGGTTTGGTATTAGGATAGGTTAGGTTTAGGTGAAGGTTTGGTGTGGATAAGATCAGGGTTAGGGTTACACATATCGTACCATTAGACATTCACTACACATACACAGATGCACACCATCAAGTAGACACAGAGACCACGGTATTGTGTGTAACTGTAGTTTTGACATCTCTCTGCCGGCTTACTGTAGATGCTTCTTCATCTTGTAGGTCATCGTTTTTGGTATGAATATTTAATAGCTACTTTCCCTCTGCTGCCTGTTACCGTAAAGATGGCCGTTATCTTCCTTGACCTCCAACTGTTTCTCCACTGGCTGGTGTTCAAAGTCAGCCTTAACGTCTTTGTTGACTTTGCTAATAGTATTAGAATAGTAATGAAGCTAAATCTGTCTATAGAAACTGAACATAATTCAATATAGTAGAATCTTACAGAATAAAACACAATACAACACAGTAGAATATAGTGAAATAAAAGACAATACAACACAGTAGAATATAGTGAAATAAAAGACAATACAACACAGTAGAATATAGTGAAATAAAACACAATACAACACAGTAGAATATAGTGAAATAAAACACAATACAACACAGTAGAATACAGTGAAATAAAAGACAATACAACACAGTAGAATATAGTGAAACAAAACACAATAAAACACAGTGGAACAGAATACAATGCAATGAAATGCAATATATGGAACATACATATTAAAATATAGTAGAATAGAAGGTATGAAACACTGCCACCTGTCACTGTTTCAGCCCTCATCACCTGAGATATCTTGAATTAACCCTAGAACTAACACACACACACACACACACACACACACACACATGTACACACACACCAGCTGACTTTGCATAGTTTTACTTACCAGGGCCTTGGTGGCGAGCGCTGGTTTTGCCTACTGGAGCGTTCCCATAGCAACGCAGCTCGTCCAACCAGGTCGGCAGGAGTGCTAATGACATCACTGCTCTGGCTGGGCAACACTACTAAAAAAAAGTGTTTCCTTTCATTTAACATGACAAGGTTGTCATGGCTATACTTCATACTTTTTGTAGCATTATTGAATATACTTGTGTGTGTATGCTAGTTCTTCACATTCCTAATAATATAAATACAATACATGTTCACCAACTGAATTGAAAATAAAACTCAACTGAAAATAAAACATGCAGCCATGAGAGAAAAGCTTATCTCAGTTACATCTACAAGAGGTGAATTCTACTTCCCCCTACCGTCCATACTGTGAGTTACCTTACAAAGAGTCACACAAAAACAATATCTCTTAACAGCTGAGATGGATAGGCAGATAGACAAACATGCAGACAGACATACAAACATGCAGACAGACAGGTAGACACATAAGCAGATAGATAGACAGACAGGCAGGCAGGCAGGCAGGCAGGCAGATGAAAATCTTATTTTACAGCTGAATCACATTACGTATGGGGTCAATCCAGCTAACCAAACATTACGAGAAGGGAGATCCATCATTATTATTGTTAAATACCGGTACTTCGTTCTACCTTTACAAACTAGCCTCTTGCTGAACAGAATACAAGGCAGTTGTTTATTTGTATTATTAGTATTATTAGTATTATTATTAGTATTGAGCATATATTGTATTATATCATAATATTATGATCTAGTATTATATAGTGTTACATATGTTGAGTTAAAAACATACTGTATTTAATACTCAATCGGTTATGTCATGTTGGATTATAATGAACAGCCTCTTAAATACTATTAATAATACAAATAGTTCTACTTACTAATACTAATATTATCCTATAGTTCCTGGACCATCTGCTGACTGGAATAGAAGACATCTGTGGTCACTATGGACACCATCACTGGAAGGACAAGTAAGACATCTACACATCCCTCTCTTATACAAGATGACGGCAACATGTCTAGCTTTCTGTCCGCTATCCAACCTGTCTGTCTCTCTCCATATCTGTTTCTCTCTCTCCCTTTGTCTCTTTATGTCTCTCCGCCACATTGAACCGTTTCAATAAGCAGTATATGAAGAAGTATCTGATCTCTCTCTCTCTCTCCCTCTGTCTCTTAATGTCTCGGCCAGGCTGAACCGTTTCTAGAAGAAGGATGTAGAAATGTCTGATTTCTCTCTTTCCCTGTCTCTCGGCCAGGTTGAACCGTTTCAATAAGAAGTATGTGAAGAAGTGTCTGATTGCGGGCGAGAGATCCAAGGAGCCGCAGCTCATCGCTTTCTACCACAAAATGGAGATGAAGCAGGCCATCGAGCTGGTGGAGAGCGGCGGGGGCGTCAAACTACCACCCTCTGTCCCATCCACCGTCTCCATGCAGTCAGTCACCTTTCTTTCTCTCTCTCTCTCTGTCTCTCTCTCTCTCTGTCTCTGTCTCTGTCTCTCTACTGTATATCTACATATTTATCTCTGAAGTTTCAATTGCATTTGTTGTTATTGTTGTTATTTTGCCAAAGCATATAACATGTAAATCTATAATACTATGATACATACTGAAAGTATGTAGAAAGGGTACACATAGCCCTAGCAGTAGGCACGTACAGTATGCATGGTGATGATGATGATGAAGGTGTACCCTGGTGGTGTGACAGGAACATCCAGCCCAAGAAGCCCCCCCCTGCAGAGCGGGCCCTCCCCCAGCTCCCCAAGGGCCGAGAGGACGAGATCCGCAAGATCCTCAGAGGAAACCTCCAGAAGACACGCCAGAGGGTACGCACATACTACTGTAATACTACTGCAGTACTACTGTAATACTACTGCAGTACTACTGTAATACTACTGCAGTACTACTGTAATACTACTGCAGGACTACTGTAATACTACTGCAGTACTACTGTAATACTACTGCAGGACTACTGTAATACTACTGCAGGACTACTGTAATACTACTGCAGGACTACTATAATACTACTGCAATACTACTGTAATACTACTGCAATACTACTGTAATACTACTGCAGACTACTATAATACTACTGTAATACTACTATAATACTACTGCAATACTACTGTAATACTACTGCAGGACTACTATAATACTACTGCAATACTACTGCAATACTACTGTAATACTACTGCAGTACTACTATAATACTACTATAATACTACTGTACTACTACTATATTACTACTGCAGTCCTCTTACAGTACTATTGCAGTACTACTGCAGTACTAGTGTAATACTACTGCAGTACTACTGTAATACTACTGAGTACTAGTATAATACTACTGCAGTACTACTGCAATACTACTACACTACTACTGCAATACTGCTAAAATACTATCCAACTACTAACACCGAATACTTTCCACCTTTGTTGTAGGAATGATGTTTTTGCAATATTTCTATTCTATCATATTACTTTATGATATCGTTCTGTGTATTGTGTATGGGTGTGTAGTCGCTGGTTAAAGAGGAGCTGATATTGTATTGATCAGGGGGAGCAGGGCTCTTTATATATTATTTATTAGAGTATTGATGACAGAGTTAGCACCCAACCTTCAACTGCTCTGATCTATTTATAGAGAGGATGACATCACTGTAGTATCAACCAATAGAAACAGCTGTAATATGAATATTGACCAATAGAAATGGCTGTAATATGATTTATTTAGCTGATTCAGAGGATGGTGCTGGACTTATGGAACTAATGAAGTCTTTATTGGTATTGAGTCTGTCGGCTGTTAGCGCTAATGTGCTAACATGTAAGCAGGTGTATATATAGGAGTATACACCGATGTACAAAATAAATCTAATAGAATACAGATGTTGTGTAATAATAATAATTATATATATATATATATATATATTGCTCTACTGTAAATTGTACTTATTGGTGTTCTGCTACTAATGCTAGTGATATTGGTCCATGTTGAATAATATCAGGTAAAATAGTATTGGCACAGAGCAGAGCTGTCATACTTGGGTCAACTTGAACCAATATAGCGAGCGTTGACGACCTCACTGACCTGGCGTTGTCTCTTCTCCTTCTGTGGTAGCTGCGGTCGTACAACCGCCACACGCTGGTGGCTGACCCGTTCGAGGACGGCTTGAACGACCTGCTGCTGAAGAAACACAAGATGGTCGAGCTGGAAAAGAAGGTCAGTGGAGGTCACAATACTAAAATCATATAATAGTAATGAAGTTACATCTACAGGGGAGGGGGAGAGCGTTAATATAGATAAAGATAGAGATAATACAGGGTTAGAGAGAGAGAGAGATGGATGGATGGATATGGATAGATGGATAGATGGTGACATAATGAGGCTTTGATTATTACAGCTGAATTCCAGACAGCTGAAGGCTGATGCATCCCTCCATCTAATCAGCCAGCGTATCCCATGATGTGAAAATAAAACGCTTTGGAAGTCATGTTACACCTGGAGGAATGCCTCTGGGGGAACGCCTTTTGTTTTAGTCTTCTGCCCCCCTCTCTCTCTCTCTCTCTCTTTCTCTCTCTCTCTCTCTCTTTCCGTTTCCGGTGAGTGAGTGTGAGTGGTGGTGGACGTGAGAGTGGCGCGAGATTTGAACTGGTGACTTTTTCCTGGTCTGTATTTTTCCTATGGTTTCTCCAACTGTCCCTAAATGCATTTCATCAGGTAAGATTCATTTTATTTCTATCGGAGAGGTT
>JAOPJI010000120.1:45065-55136 GCA_027122695.1 Merluccius productus | reverse complement strand
TATAGTACAAATAGGCCTTCAGTGGTTGCCATGGGTAGGGGAACACACACACACACACACACACACACACACACAGTTTGATTTTGTGAAGGACACATTTTATCACGAGCATATGCAGCTCCATTTTTTAGTTTTTGCATAAGTAAGCTACACACTAATATCCCCCGCAATGTTTAAGACATGAGACATGGGCACATCTGTGAGTGTGTATAGTCAAGTGGAATGCATAACGGATAGATTTGACTAAGTTGAGTCTGTTTAAACTGTCACTTGGGCTGACGGATGTGACACACGCTGTCGACCGGGAACAGCGCTACATTCTGAAAATACATCTTCATTAAATTCGGCGGGGAGAGCGTCTGCCTGAAATCACGTTATAAATTTCAGTCGTTTGCATATGTAAGTAAACATCGCAGCCTTAATTGGTATTCATTCATTCTTCTTTGCCCTGCGGACACACACACAAAAAAAATGCCGGGGAAAGAAATTGCATCGGGCCGAATGCAGAACTCGTGAGGAACTTGGCAGCGATGCAAAACTTGGGAGAAAAAAACCGAGGAATTCATCAAACTTGCATTTTAAAATGATGTTTGATGTATTTGAGCACAAAAAATGATGGAACATCGCACTGGGAGTTGGGTTCATTTTTGTATATTTAAATCATCAGTTCTACTTGGCAAGTATTTTCTTGATTTGAAGGCCAAGTTGTAGGCCAAGTAGTCAACGCCATGTTTTTTTCCACCCTAATGACAAGCACAATAGCAAACCGTATCTCAACACGGGTTTTAGGTTCAACTGAAAGTTGAACCTTTCGCCAAAGGTTCCTGAAATGTTTGTTCTCAGAGCCAGAGCCCAAGAAACGGCAAGCAGCTGTGTGTTTGTTGTCTTGAATTGGCGTTTGATTCGGATCAAAACAGACTCAACGTTTGTCACCTCTAATCCGACACACATGAGCATGCACAGCAAAAACACAACACAAGAAGACAATCCCAGTAACCCAGAAGTGAATGGAGTGCGACATGTGAAACAACACGGATAATGCGCCGCCGCAGCCGCTTCGCCGTGCTTTCTGCTGAGTTTGTTTTATGGCTCGGTTATCTACAAGGAAATATTTTATTAATCTGTCTGTTTTTTGGGGGGTTTGTTTGTTGTTGACGTCAATTTGTGCCGTATCTACGTGAGACACCTTTTTTATTTATTCTTTTTTTTTTTTCTTCTGGAAGCGTCCGCGGAGCTTGCGCAACATCGACTGCATGGCGATGGCTATGCCGCACGTATGTTTTGATGTGAATGATGTTCTCTATAGGCGCGTTATGTAAGCGACTGCACTTGCCTGATAGTGTTGGCTGGATGAAAGCAAGTGCAGTAAATTACAAGAGGGAGAGAATAAAATGGCGTACTGCTGCTTACCTATGAGGAAGAAACGTACACCGACGCAAGAGCACAAGGACTATTTTGCATCTTAAAACGTCTTGCCTTCCCCCTTCGCTGTGAGGCGTAGACCCGGTGACGGAGGTTTTGTTTGAACATTGGGGGGACATATTAAGCGGGGGGGTCTGCGGTTTCTCCCCCAGGACATTTTAAGGGTCAAATACTTCATTTCCTGTATTCTGGTTATTATTATGCAGCAATTTGTGCCTTTTCTGCGTGAATTGATGGTGGAAATGTCTTTATTTATGTAAATGAAAACACTAAATTCAGGCACCAGGTGACAACTCAAAATATAATAGAATATAATGCAGTAAGGCTCTAAGGTATAGAATATAATGCAGTAAGGTATTCAGTATTGCTTTCAAATATTTATTCGCCTGTAGATCAACTTTTCTCATTTAATATTATCCCCGGCATGATTTACACATGCATGATTTACTCCTCTGTCCTCTTTTGTGTTTTTTATTTGGGGAAGTAACCTCTTTAAATGTGCATGTGGCACCTTCATTTTAATTGATTTATAAACCCCTGGACTTAAATAGCTCATAGGTGTTTCAGCGAGAGTTCTGCTCATGTTTAACCTTTCTGCACATTCAAAACGTATCACACATATCTGTGTTTTGGGATGATTTTTAGTAAACATGTACATTTTATTTATTTATTTTATTTTATTTTTCTATTTACATCCCAACTATGTTATTGAAGCTGACTGAAAACAAGAAGACAGCACATTTTGGCCATAACCGATTAAAACATCTTAAATCTATTAGAGAATGAGACCGTGTTAGCTTCTTTCATGTTTTTATTGGGGGGGAAATGCATGTGTTCTAAATATTGAGGGGGACGTCTCCCCTGCGTTCCCCCTGAAGTCTACGCCTGTGCATATGCTTTGCAATGTCGAGTCAATCGGAAATCTGCTACTGTTTGTTTCAGTGGTATGACAAGTGAAGTTAAAATGATTTAATAAACTGTCAAAACAAAACAAAATCAGTCAGGTCGTGCTCTACAGAGCGACCGAGTGGATGAAAGATACACAAAAACACGTTTTTTATCTATATTTTTCCGTGACTTGCCTCAACCCCAGATTAAAATGTATTTGTTATTTTCTGAACGTTGAGAAACATCTCTATCCTGCGGGGTGGGGATTGGCGTCTGGGGTTTGGCGGGCGCTAAATTTAGCCACGCTCCTGACTGCCTGTGTCGGCCATCAAACGCCTTAAGAGCACAAAGAGTCTGGGTGAAAGGGAAATCAAATAAATAAACCTTCTATCTCCCATGATGATATACAAATCAGCCTTTTGTTTTTCTCTTGGTTGACATCAATTAAACCATGCCACCTCGAGAGTATGCAGTCCATACCCTAGCTGGCCTGTCAAACGGTGAGTGTGTGTTTGTGTTCTTTGTGTCAGTGGTGGAAGTACTCAAGTACTGTACACATTCAGATACTTGTACTCATTACTTTTGTATTTGTATTTTCTGTTATACTTCAACTCCGCTACAACTCAGAGGCAAATAGTGTACTTTTTACTCCACCTCATTTATGTGACAGCTTTAGTGACTAGTTACTTTGCAGATTCAGATTAACAATACAAAATATTATAAATAGATAAATTATATTATTATATCAATTGGTCCCCAGGAGGAAATTCACAAGCTACCAAGCAATATGTAAAGTAATATATAAAATATATATAAATACATTCAAATGAGTTCATTAAAGCGAACACATTAATGCATAAATATAATCCAATAATATAAGACTATTGGTACTTTAAGTATATGTTGATGCTAATACTGTTGTACTTTTACTAAAGTAACATTCACACCAGTATTTCTACAGTGCGGTATTATTACTTTTACTTAAATACGCATCACCGTTTGCGTTGAACACAAATAAAAGTTCTGTACAAAATTGTTCACAGCAAGATAATCGTATACAGTACAGTAACATAATGTTTGGCATTTTTAAGGACAACATCAGTTCAAACACCACACTCAAAAATGTAAAATCTTGTAATACAGTTCCAAGGCAAACATTCGTTTAACTAAATCAGATTAATTTCAGAAGCAGGACTCAGTTGTTATATCACTATTTTAGCCTAACTGCCTACGCTGAGCCAAAGAGAGCACATGTGATTGCTGCTAAGTTAGTGTGGAGAGTGTGTGTGTGTGTGTGTGTGGGGGGGGGGGGTCTTAACATAAGACCGTGATGGGAGACTTGCTTTCCACTTGCCTCGCTTTCTTGCCACATAGCGACTGTGCACTTAATGAATTGAAGCAGTGATTAATGCAATGGAAGCGCCGATGGGGGAGGGGTCAGGTGGGAGGGGGGGGGTTGGGGGAGAGTCACGTCACCCCTGCGTTCCGAGTGTGTGAATCAGCCTTTTATGGGGTGGTGTGTTTGTGTGTGTGCGTGTGTGTGTGTGTGCGTGTGGCAAACATATGCAACTGTCTACTTTACACTTGCACTTGCTTCGTCCCGGTTCTGCATATTGCCTCGTGCGTATTGCTGCGGCAGTCACTTTTGTTCCAAATTATTTCAAATTATGACCGTGAAACCCATTCACCCACGGCTTGATTAACCCACGGCCTCCTGGTTTCTTATTTTCCTCCTCAGTCCCTTTATGTCTGTGGATGTTTTAGCATCGGAGCAGAAGGGATAGTCCAGGTTTTACAAGTAGGACAAAGACAAAAATAACAACTTTAAGAACAGTTGACCTACGACACCACAAGAACGGAAAATTATAAGGGCAACGACTTTGGATGACTAACATCAACGTTGATTCATCCACGCCGTGACACATGTCGATTGACTAGCGTCGTCCACCTTTGGCCTTTAGCTGGTACCGCCGCGGAGCTATCAAAGCCCCTGCTGATACCGCCGCCAGTTCCACCGCGCATCGCTCCTCTCCAGAGCAGTACACTTTAGGCTAATTTGTTAGCGCTGTGGAGTTAATTTCCCTCCCGGCGGCCGCCGGCCCGCTTGAGTGACGGGCTGTGAGACGCGTTGGCGCGGCAAAGACACATGAAGTGGAATTAGTCTCGCCTCACCTCCGCTCACCCCCCGTTTGAGCGATCGGTGTGCGCCGAGTGCTCCCAATTGACACGCTCCGACGTGTGTCGGTGGGATTGCATGTGTGGGACGGAAACAAATGGCCGGTCCCCCTTTATTTTTAACGCTAATGCTCATCGCTTCCGGCATTATCGCCGTTATTATCATCATCATCATCATCAGCTGCAGCGGCATCCGCATCAGCAATCATCGGACAACGAGTCCAGAAAAAGCCATCGGGTGTGTTTGAGAAGTTGCTCGATAGCACCGGTGGTGGTGGTGGTGGTAGCGGCGGTGGTGGAGTTGATTGAATTGATTTTAAATGTGTCCGTCAATCCCCCCCCCCCCCCAAGCCAATGCCTCTCCACAGTACAATCTGCACTTTATCAAGAATCTATCTTTACAAAATTCAACTTACACCTGTCAACTGGCTGCAACAATTCCTCTGAGCAATATTTCACCATCAGAGTATCCAATATTCTGTCAAAACAACCCCCCCCTCTAAAAAAAAACACAGTTTACTGATGTTATTTATCGACGTCCTGGATAATATAACATTGAGTATGAAAGCTTTTGGGATTTCTGTGTGTCGAAGGTGTTGTGGGGAGGAGAAATGTACTTAGGAGAACAATCCACCCAACTGTTCTTTTGCTTGATGAATACCGTTATACATATATATATATATATATATATATATATATGTATATATATATATATATGTAAAATGTTACACATATCTGGGAGCTATACGCTTCATTGTTTATGTCTCTCTGGAAAGTCGTCAAACGCGGCATTCTTTAAACGAACAAAAAATCTAATTTGCTGCAAAGTAGGAAGTGGGCGTGGCAGACCGCCCCATCGCTCTAATCAACTAAGGACATTGAGACACACCGCCACTAATTAATCATCTGCAATGTGGGCTGGACCCCTATGTGGACGTCGGGCAGAAAAATGGACGTTAGATGTGTTGAATCAGCAGCTCCCTCTCTCTCTCTCTCTCTCACTCCCCATTCCCGCCTATCCATCTCACTCGCTCATTATTAAGTAAATCAAGTAAAGTTCCCCATTTGTTTTGGTTTGTTCCGGGTTCCTAGATCCCTCGGGTGAAGGTGGGATCGCAGACGATGGCGCGTCACCTCCGTGTGATGTTAGCATTGTGTCGCTTTGGTTAGCAACCCAAAAAATATAGCTAATCTTCAATGGGCGGAATACATTTTTTTTTTGGGGGGGGGGGGGAAACAAAAAAAAACATGACATAATGTCAACTGAAATGGATCCGGTACGAAGGCGTGTTTCGATGATGCCAATGACTTTTAAATGTCATCGTTAGCCGGCCTTGCTGGCACTTCGAAGGGGCCTCCATGGAGCCCATGGGAGTAATATGTCCAGAGTGTCAGGGGCCCGCCGGGTCCTCAGAGTTATGTGTGCCTGAATCCTGCGGACGTCTATTTATATCTTGTATAATTCATTCATGTTGCTCACTCTTAGCATATGTGTTTTTTTGTCAAGAGTAATCAACCGTAACTTTTGCAGGACCAGAAACGATCTTGAAACTTGGATAATGTTTGAGAGTACACTTAAAGAATTAATTTGGATGGAAATTGTGTTGTGGAGACGGACGGCCGGACGGACGGATGGTCGTGACTAATATAATATTGTTTGTGGTCTAGCCACTATGGTCATGCCACCCGAGTTGACCCCTTCCACGCACACCCACACACACACAGACACAGACACACACACACACACACACACACACCCACAAACCCACACACACACACACACACACACACACACACACACACACACACACAGATTTCATCTCCTTTTCCATATTCAGCAGCAAGCTTGTCAAAAGAATTATCCTGGGAGAATCTACAGAGGGTATAATAAAAACTAGAAGAAGAAAAAAAAAAAAAGTGATGCTCTGCATATGAATATTTCCCTGCAGCATTACCAAGAGCAAACTGGCAAGAACCTGAACTAAGAACTGCACTCGTAGCTTAGATAACGGGAGGGCTACCAGTATAAGACTCTTCCTTCGATTTCCGATTGGTTCTGTTGCATGGCGCATGATGGTTGGTTAGCCGGCGATATGCCACGTGCACAGTGGGGCTGGTGTGTGTGTGTGTGTGTGGGGGTGGGGGTGGGGGTGGGGTGGGGTCTCGGCGCCTGGACGAGGAATATGAGCCCTATCAATCACCGCCTCCGGACACAAGTGTAATTACAGTGCAGTTGTTGACTGGGCTCCCCAGTAATCCAAGACATCGCTGGCAAGCTTTTACTGTCCTACATTAGAGGATTGCTGATTGCTGCCCGGGCTATTTCTCTAATGTATTTCCATGGCTCACCCCTTTATTTCATTTTTTATTTTGTTCTCTTATGGAGGAAGTACCGTTGGGATGGATGAAGGCCCCTTGGCCTTACAGGGTTGCACAAGGGGGGTTGACTGAGAATCTTGTTGCTGTTAATAGTAGGTCGACGTATGCGGCTTGTCGTCTTATTACGTATCGACCGCGGATCGTATTAAAATGGTGTACATACCGATGTCTGCGTGTTATGGATCGTGGGCGGCTAAGCGTCACAGGCGCCATAAAATGTATTTTGTGTTCATTCCTTTTGTGAAACAAAGATGAGCAGTTGTCGGTTTATTTCACACTGGGAAATGCTTCGAGACAGATTTGGAAGGAAAATGGAAAGGATTCCTCGCCTAACAACATGATATTTCATAGATTATAGCAGCGTTTCTCAAATGGGGGGTACGCCAGGATTTTGAGATTTTGAAGGACTGCAGGGGGCACACTAAGACAATTTACCACTTTTATATAATTATGTAAATATGAATTCTTACATACAAGTTCGGTCAATCTTTCTCATGCATGACAACAATCATAAGTGAAGCACAACCCCACTTGTACTCCAACTGTAAGCATTCACACCAACAGTTTAATGTTCATGTTTATAAAAAGCGTGCACATACAGTTCCCTTCCCCAAAATGGTTTGTGCTGAAAAAGAAAATATCTAAGAGGGGGTACATTAGTAAAAAATTGTTTGAGAACCACTGACATACGGTATAGTACAGTAGAGCACCACATATGGCTTCCTCACTTAAGCCCGAGCACGTATCCCTCCATAATGACGAACATTGTCCAGATGTGGCGTTGGCAACAAAGCCGGTTTTCTTTTGAAACAAACGGGTGTTTATACAAATCGATAACTCGCCCAGGGTCACGCCGCAGTCGCGCGGCTCGCAACGTTTACATTTCCCGCTCGTTTTTCATGCCAACTGTAAACACGAAAAACGCGTCACTTTTGTTGCGTCGGCGGGACTCGCGCTCGTCCCATGCGGGTGCGCGTGCGAATGTTTTGTTGTAGAAAAAAATAAATAAAGAAAAAGAAAAAGAGCAAAAAAAGAAAGAATCACTGAAAGCTCTGTAAGAACCACTTTTCTCTCGGTATCCGCCGCAAACGGCAGAACCGTTTCGCCAGACACGCTCTGTGGTTTTGGCACAGACGAGTGTTTATGTCCTTTTATATCCTTTTAGTGTATACCCTTTCGACCCCCCCACTGCCCCCCCTTCGCGCTCCACCTGCTCCGGGTTAATGCAACGGCTTGTGTCACTTGCCGCAAATCAACGGAACGATATGATTTCATATCCTGGTGGTCTGAGGAGACCAGGTTGTAATTATTTCTCCAGCCTAAAGTCCTGTGTGCTTTCTTTTGTTTATCAGCCCCTCTCTCTCTCTCTCTCTCTCTCTCTCGCTCTCTCTCTCTCTCTCTCTCTCTCTCTCTCTCTCTCTCTCTCGATCCCACCAGTGAGACACCAAAGCCCACTGGGTGTTCTTCTTTGAGGGTGAACAGTTAGCGCTCCCATCGATTCCTCGACGTGTCTGACCTCCGACCTTGTGCTATGTTCTTTCTCTCGCTCTCTCTCTGTATGTGTATCTTTCTTCAGAATGTCTATCCATCCACAACACCCCCCCCCACTCCTCCTCCTCCTCCTCCCAACACCATCGCTCATCCTCCCACTCCCTGTAGAGTCATTGCTCCGGCTGTCACCCCCACCCCCACCCTCCCTTCCACCCACCTCCACTCCCTCTGGAACAGCATGGGTGACCTGCAGCGCACATGTCTCAATGTCAAGCCCCCTTTGAGTCTAACGACCAGTCCTCATGTCCCCGCCCATCTGTTCCCGTAGAAACGCTGGAAGAGTCCTCCGCCAGCGGTGGAACAATCGGGTCCTTATATACTGTAGTGACGTAAAGGTCCCCCTTGGGGAAAAATAATAACTTTGATCGAAGTAAAAGTCCTCCGTTATCATTGTACCCAGGTATAAATATTGAGGTACCTGGGTATGGAATATACTTGTCTAAAGAAATATCGAAAGGAAAAGGTATCACAGCATTTTTGTAGGGCTGCAACTAACGATTATTTTCATAGTCCATTAATCTAACGATCATTTTTCCGCTTAGTCGATTAATCATTTGGTCTAGAAAATGTCATGAAAAATAGGAAATGCTACCAGAGTCCAAAGTGATGAAGTTATATTTGCTTGCTTTATCTGTCAAGCACCCAACAACTAAAGTACTAATTTCTTAATAATCCACAAACCAAATAATACAATTTGTGAAGCATTATTATTTGTACTTATGGGTTGTCAAAATTAGATTTGATTAATGTTCTGTCGACAAATCGACAAATCGTTGCAGCCCTACATTTTTATCCATTTGTGAAAAAAATATATAAAAAAATATAAAAAAATATAAAAAATGTATTATTAAGAATGATTTCAATACGAATACTAGAATACTTTCAGTTTGAGAACTTTCGATCCTGGTCTTCAACTGAAACTTTTAAAATATATTGCTTTTAAGCAATTGATGTTGTTTGTTGTTGTATGTGCTGCCAAGATATTATCACAGGCTATGGCCTTGGTGCACTTATACACTTATTTAGTTTCACACAGTTTGTAAACACAAATTGACCACAGAACATATACCTCTACATAGAGATAACAATAATAGCAATACCAACATAATGCAATGCATACCAAGAACATGGGCTTAACTCAAGGCTATAATATAATAATCCAATAATCCAAAGCAGCATCTTTCAATGAAAAGGTCCTTTATCTAAATCTTGGTTTGTGATTATCTTGCGCTAGAACAGACTTTATTGAGCTGTACCATTGCTGTGAAACTCAAGTCATAGAGAAATGTGGGGCGGATTTGTGATAAACCAATAAGAAAAAGAAAATACCATTAACAACAATACTAGCCTTGTATTTCTTATTCCTAAAACACACTTAAAAAAAACTAGACAGTACTCTTACTATACCTTTTTTTGTACTCCAATCTTGATTGTTCTCAGCCTCACTTGTAAGTGATTTAAATTGTCTGCTAAATGTAATGCAAGTGGATACATGTAATGTAAATGATTAATGTGATGTAATATAATGTAATTTAAATGACGAAATATAAATGGTCGTCAAATAAAGCATATGCCCAACTTGTACCCCCCCCCCCCCACACACACACACACACACACACACACACACACACACACCTCCCCCATCCTTCCTTCCAC
>JAOPJI010000118.1:0-10738 GCA_027122695.1 Merluccius productus | reverse complement strand
GGTACCCCTAAAACACACAGGTTTACATCAAGACCCTGAGGTACCCCTAAAACACACAGGTTTACATCAAGACCCTGAGGTACCCCTAAAACACACAGGTTTACATCAAGACCCTGGTGTACCCCTAAAACACACCCACTGTTTGTCCACATTAGTCCACCAAGATAATATTAGGTATCATTATTTCAGCATTAGGGATCAACAGAAAAACTCCAGTCAGATAATACAGATATTCATTTGGTGCGCTTCCATACTGTAATGACCAAGGGATCATAAATTCCATTGCTACAGCAGCAAAGAGCCGAATGATGAAGTGAACAGCTTAATCTCATGATAATTGGGTTTAGTGGTTAAGGTGGTCCAGTCCCAGCCCAAAGATACTGGGTTCGATCCCCCAATGTCCCCCCCCCCCCCAATGTATCTGTCGGCACCTTGACCCCTACCTGCTTCCTTGATGAGATGTATCTAGAATTCACTTTAAGTAACTGGACAGCTCTAGTAAGTGTCCGTGTTTCAAAACTTCAACTGTTCACATGAACACATCTATAGTTTAATGCTTAAACCGGAGGTTCCTTGTCCCGTGACGTAACGCTATGTTTTATGTATGTAACCCTGCTTTCTTGGCCAGGTCGCTCTTGAAAAATAGATATTAATCTCAATGAGTCTCAAGTCTCTTTGGATGAAAGCATCTCGCTAAATGACAACGTAGTAACTTTCTTCTTCTTCTTATATGTGACAGTTTGCCCAGCCTGCGCCCCCTGCTGGACGTGAACTACCTGCCGCTCACCGACATGCGGATAGCTCGGACGTTTGCCTTCTCCAACCTGGGCCAGGCGCTGTACCTGACCTCCCCCACCGAGGTGCAGAGGATCACCTACAGCCAGGACACCTGCGACAACCTGCAGGTCAGCATGGCACGCCTCAGAGAGAGCTATATATATATATATTTATTCAGAGATAGTAATATACATAAATAATAACAATAGTCATACATATGTATTAGAATCTAAAATGTCGAAACATGGATATAAATGCCAGAGGCCCATCATGGTAAAGACACTGTTTGGTCTTCACTAATCCCATGGCATAACTAAACCACTACATCATTTCATGAGCTATGAAACTTGAAAATGTGTTGTCTCCCCCTGTAGGAGATGCTGTGTGAGCTGTTCACCCCTGTGGAGACACCAGAAGCTCCCAACCGCGGCTTCTTCAAGGGCTTGTTTGGTGGAGGAGCGCAGTCCCTAGATCGAGAGGATCTCTGTGAGTCCTGCAACGTCCCTGTAACATACTCACGTTGTAGTCCTTTATGCTCACGTTGTAGTCCTTTATGTTCACGTTGTAGTCCTTTATGTTCACGTTGTAGTCCTTTATGTTTACGTTGTAATCGTTTATGTTCACGTTGTAGTCCTTTATGTTCACGTTGTAGTCCTTTATGTTTACGTTGTAGTCCTTTATGTTCACGTTGTAGTCCTTTATGTTTACGTTGTAGTCCTTTATGTTTACGTTGTAGTCCTTTATGTTCATGTTGTAGTCCTTTATGTTTACGTTGTAGTCCTTTATGTTCATGTTGTAGTCCTTTAGGTTCCTTCATGTTGGGGACTACACATTGACCTAGTTCTTTCATGTTCATGTTGAATAAATGTTTCAGGTCTATTGTTGATGTTGAGTGTGTGTGTGTGCGTGTGTACGTGTGTGCGCGTGCACATGTATGTGCAGTCGGAGAGACCGCTGCGGGGAAAGCGTCCCGCAGTCTGGCCCAGCACATCCCGGGTCCCGGGGGCATGGAGGGCATGAAGGGGGCGGCGTCCGGCGTGGTGGGGGACCTGGCCCGCGCCCGCATCGCACTGGACGAGAGAGGACAGAAACTGGGGGAGCTGGAGGAGAGGACCGCAGCCATGATGGCCAGCGCAGACTCCTTCTCCAAACACGCGCATGACGTACGCAAGCCCCTCCCTTCTGTCCACACCTCACCATGACATCACTCACCATGACATCACTCACCTGTTGTATATATTATATTTCTCTTCCCTTCCCCAGATGATGTTGAAGTACAAAGACAAGAAGTGGTACCAGCTCTGATGTCCGCCAGGAAGCGTCAGGACTCTGTAGCAACACTCCCCTTCCCTGGTGGGAGGCCATGCGGTCCCTGTCTCCCCCGTCTCTCCACTAGGGGGAGGCAGAGACCTGGTGGGAGGCCATGGGGTCCCTGTCTCCCCCTTCTCTCCACAAGGGGGAGGCAGAGACCTGGTGGGAGGCCATGCGGTCCCTGTCTGTCTCTCCACAAGGAGGAGGCAGAGACCTGGTGGGAGGCCATGCGGTCCCTGTCTCCCCCGTCTCTCCACAAGGGG
This sequence comes from Merluccius productus, assembly GCA_027122695.1. NCBI lineage: Eukaryota > Metazoa > Chordata > Actinopteri > Gadiformes > Merlucciidae > Merluccius > Merluccius productus. Next base: position 8,387 of record JAOPJI010000118.1, on the reverse strand, counting down.
GAGGCAGTGGGTTCATCGGTTGTGGGTTCTTTTTTTCTTCTTTTTTTACACTATCATTGATTGGGTCTGCATTACTTTGTTGAACTGAGGAAACGCCGAGCGAAGTTGGACACCTGCTGACCTTTGGAGAAGCTGAGAGGGACGCTGGAGTCTGGATGCCATCCCTGAGGAGTAGAGAGAGCGAGAGCAACGAAAGAGAGAGACATTCATTTCCATGAGTAACGCACTCGTATTGAAGAATACACGTAAATATATGATATACTGCTGTTTTGTTCAGAAGGAAGGAAGACTGTTCTTGTGGTTCACCCTATTTTATTGATTGTTTCGTTGATTGATTGTTGTTGTTGTTGTTTTGTTGGTTCATTTTATCGTTGTTGCAGTTTATGGTGTCAACACAGTGGATTTCATTGGAGGAGTAAGTCTGATTCGCCCTCTCTAGCTGCGTCAGCAGTCCCTTACTTGTTCGTATCAATGAGTGGACGAATGAAGAGCCGTTTTACTTTGCTTTTTCTTTCTAAATTATTTTCGAAGTTTAGTTTTTTGTAGTTTTGTTTTCATTGAAATTGATTGGTTCTCCAAGTGAGGGTTAGGGTTAGCACTTAGAAGGACAGAGGGCCGAGGCTGCTGCGGTCATCGCCTCTCATCCAATAGGGAGCCAGGCGTGATGACCTCGTCCCTCTTCACCCAATAGGGCTGGTCGTTCGCTCGCTTGTCACAGACAGTTGCTTTCACAATCCGATGAGCTTGATTTCGGCATGATGGGCCCAGTAAGGCTTTCTGAGTCAGTTAGATTTTTATGGCTTTTTTTCCAGTTAGCTTTTTTATTGGGACATTACTGTGGTCGATGGAAAAGTGTTGGGGGCATTAAATCAAAACCGTTCTGTTTTCCTTTCTCCACTGAAGTGCACATGGAGATGCGGACGCCTGGCTTTGAGTTATTTAAAATAAGTCGATACACTGAAAGAATAAGTTAGCCTGCTAGTGTGTGGATGCCAATATCCTGACGTTGTTTCTCCCAAACGATATCAGATTATGCAAATTGTACATTTTGATTTAGATTCTATCAATTCTTTGCCAGAAATATTTTGAAGTTCTTAGATATTTAGTTTATTTTATGGAACATTTTATTGACTTTATTTACTTCTTTAGTTTGTTTTTTTGTGTGCGGGGGGGGGGGGAAGCATGTGACTCTTACAACGCAATGCAAATGGTAACTGTCTTTGTATCCATGGCGACCATGAGAAATTATTTAAAAAAGGGCCACAAAGTCATCGGTCACCCATCACTGAAGCGTTTCCATGGATACCAGTTCTCCTCTACCGTTGCCTACCATGACGCATAGCATATATACTAGCCTCTACCTGTGTGTATCTGTGTTTGTGAACATGCATATATTCAGGAATATGTGTATGGACGCCAATATTTATAATATTACATAGATACTGTGTATTACAATAGATTTCTGATTTTAGTTTTTTGCTTGACAATGTGAGACTTTTCATTTCTGTTGGATTTGCCAGACATCTGGGGTAGAGCATACTTTACGTTTTGGAGCAATGTCTGCGAATCTTTTTCTGTTATTTTATTTTTACAATAGAGACAGGAGTTTGTCACCCATGTACTGCTGCCAAATGTACCGAGTGACACGCGGATACGCGGCAACGTGTGACATAAGATAGCGGCCATGTTTTTTTTTTTCCTAACACCAAAGAGTTGCTTAATTTCACAGAGTTGTCTTGACTTGTCCGAGTGGTGGGAGTCATTGAGGCCTAGGGAGGTGCAAGAGACGAAAGAAACGCCAATATCCTCACTCTCCGTCCAAAACAGTTTGTCTTTTAAAAGTACCGTATTCAAAAAATATTTCCCATGCAAGAACATCAACATTGGCTCATAGAACATGATTGGTAAAACCTTTGTGCTAAATTATGATTTTCTATGTAGTTTGCAAACTTTGAAAATACACTTTTCTGCTTGGATATTTTGGAATGAACCCCCTTATGTTTGGTTTTTATTTGGACAGAATCGGCTGAACATTTCTTTTTGTAGCCTATGTACTTCTGAGCGAAATCCTGTGAACAAGACATTGTGTGGGTTTGCACTATATTTTGTACTTAAAATAATTTTGGTCTATGATTTATTTTTTTAATGTATTTTTCTTTTTGCTTTGAAAAGACCAAAAACATAACAGAACTTATGCCTCTATATGTTATCTGCCAGTTATGCTGATTGCTTCACTCTCAGATATGATTTCCATGCAAGTTGATTCATATTATGATATATTTCTATACTGCAGAACAGATATAAATATAAATATATAGTTTTCATTTAAATTCTATATAAAAATGAATAACTATTGTCTTTTTTTGCGATTTAAAAAGAAAATAACTCTTTGTTAGTAACCAAACTTCCCCAACATGTAGATGAAGCCTTCTACTCGTCGGTAATGGGTTCGGGTTCGCTCCTCTCAGGCTCAGGCTTTGCTACCGCAGGACGCCGGTCCTTCCAAGATGGCCGCCCAGTCCTTCCACCATTTCAAAGTGTGGCCTCGGATTATAGGAAGTGCTTCAGTTTGCAACATATGTCCCTACCATACACTGTCTCCTATTGCACATTGGAGGATGCATGATATTAAGTGTTTACATACTTGAAACAGCTGTTTGTCTGTATTATTGTTAATAATACAGTATTATCCTCTGTTCTGGCATATCTATAAACCCACAGAGTGGAACAAACACGTTTCTCGTCACCTGCTCAGACCCTTGCCCAGTTTCATCCTCATCATTGTCATCGCCGTCCAGAAATGTCGTATGTGAGACAATGTATTTATATCATTGAGTGTAAATGTTTTCCTCTCCCATCAGCTCCATGTAAACTCTTCCTTGTCCTTCAGAAATCAAAAGGCTTTCCGTACAGCAGGAGGTCAAGGGGCGCCACATTTCCATCTCTGGCTTTGGGTATAAATATATAGGTGGAGCTGCAGTATTTTCCCATGGTAGACCACTTTTGTACAGTTTTATTAAAAACGACTTTCACATGGATGTCCGACTTATTCTGCTGCCACCAACAATTTAGACATTATGTAGATACAGTATATATAGGTATTATTGTGCAATGGAAATAAATGTAAAATGAATCCTAAGTATGTTCTCATCTTTTATTTGTCTACGTGTCTGCATGCAGCAACATGCACAACAAACACTAACTAACACTAGACCTAATGCTGGGATGTTAGACTAACACTAGACCTCCTAGTGCTGGGATGTTAGACTAACACTAGACCTCCTAGTGCTGGGATGTCTACAGTTAGACTAACACTAGGCATGTCTACATTGAGGTACAGTGTGTTTCTACGTGCAGCCAGCAGGAGGCGCCAGAGTCCAGACCAGCATCACAACTAAACTTGAATCTCACAGAAGATCGCAGTAAGCATCGTCAAGTGCACACGGACTATATTCATCTGGATGGGACTATAGTCATCTGGATGGGACCATAGTCATCTGGATGGGACTATAGTCATCTGTATGGGACTATAGTCATCTGTATGGGACTATATTCACCTGGATGGGACTATAGTCATCTGGATGGGACCATAGTCATCTGGATGGGACTATAGTCATCTGGATGGGACTATAATCATCTGGATGGGACTATATTCATCTGTCTGGTAGGCTAGTAGGACTAGTTATGTCTGACTGGCGGACTATGAATGAAACTAAAGAGTATAATCCCGTCTCAGGACGCCAAGTAACAGCTGTTTGTCCAACGTGACGTCTGATTGGAAATTGAATTGCGACGATTTTTCTTTAATGTGTGAAGTTGAAAACGAGTGAGCAGATGTTACCTGGAGAAGTTCAGCTTCACCTATAGACCAACTTCTGGTTGATTTGCAGTCGTCTTAACGGTTGTTAGTTGTTGTAAATTGTTAATTGTTGTTAGTTTTTGTTAGTTGTTGTTCATTGTTGTTAATTGTTAACAACCCAAGCGGCGTGCGTGGTGTTGAACTTGCCGAGTCTTACTCCTGGAAGGAGGGGTCATGACAAAAACAGAAAAGACCGGCCATCTGCTCTCACGATGAGCCAAGGAGCAGCGCTGGTCTTGGACTGGCTGTCGACCCTGAAGCTGGCTCAGTATGTGGAGGACTTTGTGGATAATGGATACGACGACCTGGAGGTCTGCAAGCAAATTGGGGATCCGGACCTCGACGCCATCGGTGTCCGTGTTGAGAACCACAGACGCCGGCTGCTGGGCGCCGTGGCGAGGCTGAGACAGGAGGCGACCAGAAGGACCCCTGGATACTACTTCACCCTGGAGCCGCTGGACGGACCTCCACCTCCTCCTCCTCTCCTTCACCAGCCGGAGAAGGAGAGGGAGGAGTGGGGAACCAGCAGGCACCAAGCCTCCTGCCCTGGGGAGGAGTGGGGAACCAGCGGGCACCAAGCCTCCTGCCCTGGACACCACGACCTCAGACTGACCCACTGCAACCACTTCGTTACTTATCCCAAACTGAAGCTCAAGATATTGATCAGGGATAAACTGACCAAAGATGGGATCAACTTGAGCAAAGCGCCTTATACCCACAAGGTAAGACACAGTCTGTAAAAGTCTTCCTAAAAACATATTTAGGATAGTTGTATTGTTGTGTGTTAAAATATTGACTTTGAAGTGCCCTGCTAGTGTGACGAAATTGTCCTTACCAAGTTGAAACAGGCCAAGATGTAAGTTGTCTGTATGCAGTGACATCACACACAGAGTCGCACTACAAGTGTCACAATATCCTGGAAATACTGATGGGCCTGAGAGTTTGGCTGCTACTGGATTTTATTGTAAAACACCGATTTGGGGCCGAAGTTGGGCCTACCTGCGTCCCAGTTGGCAGAAGGATCACAGCACACCTGAGGGATGATATTAAAGACTGTGAAACCAGACCCAATCATAAAACATTGTTAGTTTTAGAGGAAGTCAAGGGGATTTTCAAATAAGCAACAACAAAAGCGTTTGTGTATTGTGAATGAGGTAATCAGCTTACAAGGTAAAAAGTGATGCTTGAAGTTGGAATGAGTTGAGAACTATAGGCTGTCAAAGGCCATGGCGTCATTATAAATGGCAATTTCTTCTCACTGAATAAGTGTGTCAAGTCTCTTTGAGAGAGCCGTCTGCAGGAGCGGCCGAATTCACTCGGGATATTGATTTTAAATTAGCTTTATATCCACCACCACCAACACATGGGATTAGATTCAACAGATTAAATGAAACATGATTCATGTCACATTTTCATCATCATCATCATCATCATCATCATCATCATCATCATCATCATCATCATCATCAACTAATTTCCTGTTTGGTTAAGTTTTCAGAGGGTTTTGATCCCTTGACAAAGATTTTTGGTATTTGTTTTCATCCTGGGGGCCACTAGTGTTAAAAGTGTTGTCTACAGTTAGACTAACACTACGCCTCCTAGTGTTGTCCTCCTCATCCATCATCTCAGGAGGTAGGTTACACTAGACTAACACTACGCCTCCTAGTGCTGTCCTCCTCATCCATCATCTCAGGAGGTAGGTTACACTAGACTAACACTAGGCCTCCTAGATGAGTGCTGGGTTGGGTCCGGCGCTAACATTGACGTGGAGACGCTCCGTCTCAATGTAGTCTCATGTTTCTTTGTCATGTATTTTTTATCTGGTGCTGGTGGATCGGCTGTTTGGTTGGAAATGTGGAACACACACACACACACACACACACACCCAATGCATGCAAAGCAAAGTCTCTAGAAACTGTGACATATTTACATTTAAGCCATATATATATGTTTATACATTGAATTTTCCACAATCTCTAATACTAATGGGGCAACTATCATTTGGGATATTGGAAACCCCGGCTGAAGGACTCTGGGACGCTGGGGACGCTGGGATTGTTGAAATCACCAGCCAGACAGAATCGTATGTATTATTGAAAGTATGCCTACAGCTGTTCTACTGCAAGGAGGAAAGTCTCTGTAGCTGTCAGGCTTTAACACATTGTCTTTTTTAACAGCGTCAAACTCGTCTCTCTCTCCCTCCCTCTCACTCTGTAAATATCTCTGTTGTGTGGTGATCTGGGAGATGCTGTACTTCAGGCACAACAGCGAGACTCTTTTTATAGAGTTTGGTTGGATCCCCTCCCTCCCCTGCCAACTTGTTCAGTCCAGGGTCTCCAGGGTCTCTAACGTTAACAAAGGGTCATCTCACGGGTCAGACATATTTTGCTGTGACAGATGCTCCCTCTCTGGGGGGAAACTGTTTTTACTGGAAAGATGACAGGCTGGAAGGGGGGGTCTTAGTCCAGGTGGGTCAGATGTTCGTTTCGCGATGCATTTTTTTCAAGCTCCGCGATGCAAATCGTCACGTTTTCATTTTGCGATATTTCGTAGCACGATATTTTGTCACACCGCTTTATGTTGATTCATATTTTGGTTCAAAATTATTCTGTCTCAAAATTACAACTTTTAGCTCGCACTACTTGCGCTACATAAAAGCGTACTAGTTTAGCCGACTAGTTTAAAGCTTTTTAAACTAGTCCCATCCGAGTTTGGTCCAAGTTGACAGTTGTTAATGTTTTGTTTAGCGCATTCATTTTTAGACCGGTGCTAATGTAAGCAACCTACCCCTTAAGAAACCTGTTCCTTATGTAACGCACCCTTTAAGTAACCCCAGCCCTGTAAGCAACCTACCCCTTATGAAACCTCATTGTTTTTTAAGAGGCAGGTTCACACACTTGTCCAGATTCCCTCACATCTTTGCTTGGATGGGTCTTAAATCAACATTGCTCATAAACCATGAATGAATGTGATCCAACAAAACGGTGAGCCATGCCCGCTTAACAGCCCTAAAGTGTAATTTGAGCCGACTCCTGTTTCAAAACAGAGTGGCGTCACACCAGCGGCCCTAAACACTGTTTAACCCCTGACCCTTTTCGTCCAAGGACGGTCCCTTACTGCAACCTTCCCAGATATTTGGGTGATAACTGCATTTCATAAATTACTCCATATTGCATAGTTTTTATAACAGAATAGGCTTTTTATTCACAAGCATTGTGATCCACAAGCATTGTGTTCATTAAAGATTCAGACTCTACAAAGTAGTAAGTGCAGTGACATTGCATAGACATGGACAGATACAGACAGACGCAGATAAATCTGTCTGGTTAAAAATGTTTCTGCTGTCAGTCTCCATGCAGATCACTGCCAGGCGTCTATATGCTCTGGTTGGGAGTTAAACCTTTCACAGTTTTAGATTTTAGTAAAGTGGGTGATATGGGAAGGAAGAGAACAGGTGGATTTAATTATGAATAGTACTAACCGTCTTATTGTTATGTTATGGTTATGAACCTTATTGTTCTTATATAACATGTTAAATGGATAACAACAAGAAACAGCGTTGAACATCAGGAAACAGGAAATTAAATATGTAGGCTATATTTATTTGCTTTAATTATTTGTATTAAAGTCTAGACTCCTATCTCTCTCTAACCGTCCCCCTTTTTTACGAAGACTAGACTCCTATCTCTCTCTAACCCTCACCCTATTTAACTGTTGAAGTCTAGACTCGTATCTCTCTCTAACCCTCACCCTATTTAACTAAATCTAGACTCGTATCTCTCCCTAACCCTAACCATATTTAACTAAGTCTAGACTCCTATCTCTCTCTAAACCTAACCCTATTTAACTAAGTCTAGACTCCAATCTCTCTAACCCTCGCCCTATTTAACTAAGTCTAGACTCCTATCTCTCTCTTAGGGTTAGGGTTAGATCCTAGCAGGGTTAGGGTTAGATCCTAGGGTTAGGGTTAGATCCTAGCAGGGTTAGGATTAGATCCTAGCAGGGTTAGGGTTAGATCCTAGCAGGGTTAGGGTTAGATCCTAGCAGGGTTAGGGTTGGGGTTAGATCCTAGCAGGGTTAGGGTTGGGGTTGGATCCTAGCAGGGTTAGGGTTAGATCCTAGCAGGGTTAGAGTTAGGGTTGGATCCTAGCAGGGTTAGGGTTAGATACTAGCAGGGTTATGGTTAGGGTTAGATCCTAGCAGGGTTAGGGTTAGATCCTAGCAGGGTTAGGGTTAGATCCTTGCAGGGTTATGGTTATGGTTAGATCCTAGCAGGGTTAGGGTTAGATCCTAGCAGGTTTATGGTTAGGGTTAGATCCTAGCAGGGTTAGGGAGGGTTAGATCCTAGCAGGGTTAGGGTTAGATCCTAGCAGGGTTAGGGTTAGATCCTAACAGGATTATGGTTAGGGTTAGATCCTAGCAGGGTTAGGGTTAGATCCTAGCAGGGTTAGGGTTAGGGTTAGATCCTAGCAGGGTTAGGGTTAGATCCTAGCAGGGTTAGGGTTAGATCCTTGCAGGGTTATGGTTA
>JAOPJI010000116.1:13642-23779 GCA_027122695.1 Merluccius productus | reverse complement strand
TGTGTGTGTGTGTGTGTGTGTGTGTGTGTGTGTGTGTGTGTGTGTGTTTGGCGGAAGGGGGGGCGGCGACGTGAGTTCCTGGAATTGACAGAGACAAAAAAAGAGAGAATGGGAGAAAATATTTGGTTTAGCGGAAGAGAGATTGTGTTGTGTGTGTGTGTGTGTGTGTGTTTGTGTATGTGTGGGGTGTGTTTTCCTAGGGATGCTTGCTATCGAAGCCAAGATTTCCACCTGAGAAATGTGTGTGATTCTGCACTGTGCCTGTAGCCTTTTGAACTCTATCTGTAGAGCAAGTGGCTCATGGTTTCCAGTGCAGTGTGTAATGTGTGTGTGTGTGTGTGTGTGTGTGTGTGTGTGTGTGTGTGCGTACGCGTGTGTATGAGGGTGTGTGCGTACGCGTGTGTATGAGGGTGTGTGCGTTTGTGTGTGTTTGTGCATGTGAGTAGATATGTAAGTGTGTGTGTGTGTGTGTGCGTATGAGTGTGTGTGTGCGTGCGTGTGTGTGTGTGATGGCTCTTCCTCTTAATGAGCCGGTGGTGACAGGCAGAGTGTGATGAAGGGGCCAGGAGAACTCTCTTGGAGCTGAAGGTCAGACCTTCTAAGGACTTTATCACCAGCAACTCATCATGGTGCCTATAGACCTGCTCAGCCACACCAGCCCATCGCGGAGCCTATAGATCTGCTCTGTCTTAAGGATCACTCGTTCAGTTCACTTACACAAATCAACAGAGACACGCAATCAAACGTGTGCGGGACAAACACATCCAGCTGTTTGCTATTGAATCATTTTTAGCAGTTTCCGGTGAATTCAGACGCATACATGTCATACATTAAGGAGCAGGTTAGGGTTAGGGTTGCACCCTATAGTGAATCCCCCTCACCACTAGACTCTCCTGCCTATTGGTCTGTTCAAATAAAAGAAACATTGAAAATGTGTTCATTCATGGTCTCTGCATGTTTGCCCTAGGACGTGTACACACACACGCGCACACTCACACACACGTCTGAACATCAAGAGTAGAAGAAAATTCCCCATGTAGCGGGTTTTATATCCAAGCGTGACACGTTCAAACACCCCAGTGAAGCACCCTCACCACTAGACTCTCCTGCCTATTTGGTCCGTTCAAATAAAAAACGTGTTCATTCATTTGTTCATTACGTGTCAGTCCATTAAAGGGGACGAGAGGCGATGACATAAACCATCTGGTGATATTGTTGATTCAATCGCCTCTCGTGGAAGTTTACCTAAAAGTCCTCCAGATTCGTCTTCATTACCAGTGGTCCACTGAGCGGCAGGTTCTGTGCCAAGTGAACTCTGTAGTGTCTGGTGTCATGATGTTTACTCTGCAGTTAAACTCACTGCAGGAAATAGCTGGCGGAGGCCCCTGTTTATGGGTTGTGATTTGTGTTTTACTATTACTAATAGCAGACGTATCTATCTGCTACTGCGACTTGTGGGATATTCAGATGCACGTCGTTAATGGAGCAGGTAGGGCTCAGTCTTCTCTGGTAGACGATGGCAGTGAAACACTTATAGCCACCCCTGTATCCTGCACCCCGATGCATTGGCTGGGGATCCAAATGTGGAGCAATTTTTTTTAATTTCAATAAGGGATAATTACACCCTTTTCTTTTATTAGGAAAGAAAGATTGAATCGAAACGGGGCCTGCGTTTATTATGTTTGTTTTTGCAAACGTGTTTCAAAACATAATGAAAATTGCTGATTTCGGTCTGCCAAAACCAAACCACACACACTATCACATGTCCTGCAGGTGATTGGCGGGTGTGCTGCCACTCTAACAATCATGTGATGGAATAGTACAAAAAAATAGTTTTAAAAAAAGAAAAAGACGCAGTAATCATGTGGTTTGGATGCTCTTGTTGTGCCTCCATTTTATGTTGGATGTTCCCTCGCTGTATACTGCAGGGAGCTCGATGAGTCTGCCAAGAGAGCGAGAGAGAGATTGAGAGGACCATTCCTCTGGATACTTTGCTCATAGTTAGTACACTGTGGTTATATGTTCCACTTAGTGCGACTGGGAAGACGCAGTGTTAATCTGGAAAAGCATTTGTAAAGTTCAACACTTTGCATACAACAAAAAAATCCGACATTGATAATAAACCTCTGAAATTAGCTTTGACAGCCTCCCTCACCCCGAAAGAAGGACCTCTCATTTCTAAGTGATTCGTCACCAGTAAGCAAACAGTGTCGAGAGATACCAGGAGGTCCTCAACCACAGCTTTCTCCGTTTCTAGCAGGTGTGCCATGATTTTATACCATGTTTTATACTTAGTTCAGTGGAAAAATTATGTCTGTCCTGTTGCCCGACGGTTTCATGTTACATATTTTGGACCATGGCTCTTCAAGACAGATAACCAGATGTGGTTATTTTATTATTCATATGTAATTCATGAAATTTGGTTAGCAAAGACTGCAAGAGCATCTGGATGCTTCTTACAATTACTTTAACATGTAGTTATTTAGCATCCAAAGTGACTTACAGTAAATTCAGATGCGTGTCATTAGGTTAGGGCATCTTGCTCAGGGATGGCTACAGGTTAAAGCTCCTACCCACTAGGGTAGGACAAACCCGCCTGACCCAGTCGGGGAGACGGGGGGGGGGGGGCAATCAGAGCTGATGTCTTCTCTGATTGTCATGTAGTGTGGGGGGTCTCAAGACAAGCAATTTCAATTTTGTATTGTCGGGCCGGACTCGCATAGTGTGGGAGGCACTGCGACTGAGATCGGCGATTAAGCTGTGTGGTCCAGAGGAAGAAAAGGGGAATGAACTGTAATGAACCGTGAGTTCACTGTTTACAACAACAACTGTTACCGTTTCTACAATTTCTACAAACGTGTCAAGAATGACGTCGAATGCCGCATACCACCGTATCCGCAGTATGTTTGGCGAGTTTTCAGAGGATGCGCAGATAATCGGATAGCCAGGAGTGTTCATGTGTGCACCCAGTCACCTCGTGTGGAACACCAACCCGACGGCAAGGCAAGACTGATCGCCAAGGTCAGTCTCATAGTATGTACTGGCGAAGTCGGCCCCCGGTTTCAAAAGTCACCTAGTGGGTAGGAAGCTTTAGGCTCACGACAACCCGCCACCTGTAAAGCCTTTCTTCTGTTGGATGCTGGTAGTTTAAGTTCCCCATCCCAGAAAGCAACGGCCATCTATGACTGAATAGATGTGGTCCCTGATCAGGGAGCTGTGGTTGTGAATACAACCTGCTGTCCACTCAGGGGGTCAAGTCTGGCCTCCAGTATATTAGTAATTTGCTCTTCCGCATCTCGATGTTCCCCTGATCCAGAGTCACGACCCCTCCTGCCGCTTCCTGCTGCTTTCTGAAAGTATGAAAATATGGATGCTGAAGATACGGCGAGGCCCCGGGGGGCCAACAGGAGGGAGGGCGATTGAATGTGCGCGAGCTCCCATGCGCGTTTCCTCTGAGCGCGGTCAGGACGCAGAGGAAAGACTTCTCCAGAGGCGGAGATGCTATCTTCTCGGTTTTATCCTCTTTATTATTTGTCTTTTCACTCGTCCTTTGGACAGACGTACAGTGACCCCTGGCCTTTCTATCTTACATCTACCTGCAGCAGAAATGGTCTCGAGTCAACATTGACATAAAGACAAGAAAAACGCATATGTAATGACATTTAGGAAAATGTGTCCATTCATGGTCTCTGCATGTTTGCCCTAGGACGTGTACACACACACACACACACACATACGCACACTCACACACACACACACATGTCTGAACATCAAGAGTAGAAGAAAATACCCCCATAGCAGGTTTTATATCCAAGCGTGACACGTTATACCTGTTCACATTAAGTAGCCGAGAAGCTTCTCCTGGCTTTCCTGGGACACCTGGTTTTCATTTTGGCTCTCCGATCTCTTTATTGTCACACGGCGGTTGTTTTGACATCCCAGGAGTGCTCACCCGGACCAGACCAGACCACACAACCCTCCCCCTCGCATCCCCCTCTACTCTCCCTCTCCACCCCTATAAAAACACAATACTTCTAATGAAAGGGCTTTCCACCGAAACAAACTTTCATTGAAATGTCCGCCGAACGCCAAACATGTGTTGCTCTTTTAAAAATGTTGGATCATTAATGTCCATACACACTTCAAACGTTTGAAGAAAACAGAAATTGCGCTTTCTGGGTTCTGATGCGGCTGGCATGTAGGTGCCCAGGCTGGGTTAGGTTCTTGCACAAGTATGCCTACAGGTAAGTAAGTAAGTACAACTTATATAGCACAGAGGTTACAAAGTGTTTACATCAACAAAGATACAGAAAAATGGAAAATACAAACATAAATAATAATAATAATCAACAATAATAATCAACGCCCAGAGCACACCCATGAAATTAAAGTAAAACACTGGGTTTTTAACAGTTTTTTTAAAGCAATCGACAGACTCGGCTGATCTGATGGAAAGGGGGAGATTGTTCAAAAGCAAAAGCACTGTCACCTTGGTGTAGCCAACAGGTTTTGGTCTGATGACTGCTCGGTGGTGTACGGGCTTAGTAGCTCGGAAATGTAGACAGGAGCTACGCCTTTTAGTGCCTTATAAGTGATTAAAATAATCTTAAAATCGATCCTGAACTTGAATTGCCAGCCAATGTAATGCAGCTAAAATATGAGTGATGTGAGATCTACGGCCATTTCTGAGTTAGCCTAGCTGCTGCATTCTGTACAAGCTGAAGACGTGCCAGGGCAGTTTGACTAAGGCAAGTGAAGAGGGCATTGCAGTAATCGAGATGGGAAAAAATGAAGCCGTGGATAATAAGTCAGAGGCAGATAATAATGGTCTGATTTTCTGCAATGTTTCTGAGGAAGGAATAATACTGAAGCAATTTGTTGACATGGTGTTCAAATTTCAATTGACAGGCAAATATAATGCCAAGATTCCTAGAGTTTGGCTTGACATTGGGGGCAAGTAGGCCAACACATTGAAGAATGCCATGAGTATTATTTTTAGGGCCAATAATAATAAGCTCCATTTTGTCAGACTTTAGGTGAAGAAAGTTAACTTAAGTGACAGTCACTTTATAGCAGTTCAACTGAGAGGTTGCTGAAATCATCTGGTTTTACTGCTAAATATAGCTGAGTGTCCTCTGTGTAACAATAGTAGGAAATACAACCAAAGCGACATTAACTGACAGAGGGGAAGCATGTACATCGAAAAAAGAATAAGACCATGGATTGACCCCTGGGGCACCCCATACAACAGCAGAGCGGAAGAGGACACAAAGTTACCCATAGAGACTGAAGAACATCTGTTTGACAGATAAGACACAAACCACTAAAGGGCTTTCCCAGAGATACCAGCCCTTGTATTTTGTCTGTTAATGAGGATGGTATAATCAATGGTATCAAAGGCAGCACTCAAGTCGAGTAAAACAAAGATGGAGTGTTCCCCCTATCAGCGTGCACAAGGATATCATTCATGACTCATAACGGAGCCATTTCAGTACTGTGTTTATGGCGAAAGTCGGATTGAAATTGATCAAATATTATTATATTATATAAATATTATTCCCTTCAACAACTAGAAAGAGCTGCTCAGCAGCAAGGTTTTCCAGTGTTTTGGAAATTAAAAATAAGTTAGATATTGGTCTAAAATTGTTCAGAATGGATGGCTCAAGGCCAGGATTTTAAAAAGGGCTGGACACTAGCTGTCTTAAATTGATTGGGGACATAACCAGAGGTAAGGGAAAGGTTTATAATGGCAAATAATGCAATGACAGGTAGGACCGATTAAGAGAGATTGTGCATGGTAATGGGGGCAAATTGGGTTAGTACATTTTACACTTTACTAGATAAATCAGACGAGCACAATGTTGGATCTGATTCTGTTGATTTTGTTGACAAAAAAATGATAAATAAATTTCACAATCTTGAGTTGAGGTGGCAGAGAAAGCAGCAGGAGCAGGTTGTAGAAGCTGGTTGCTATGACAGAGCTTGGAGATTGCGTTTATTAATGGTAATTAAGTCTGAGAACTAAGCTGTTCTTGCATCCTTGATTTTCTGATCGAGCAAAATCCGAAATTCTTTCATGTGTAGATAATGCACATTCAGTTTTGTATTTTTCAATTTGCGCTCAGCCCTCCTGCATTCTTGCTTACAATTAGGGATAGCATCATTTATCCATGGGGATGATTTGGTGGCTGCTACTGACCTGTCATAATAGGTGCAGTGGCATCTTTTGCCAAGGAACACTGATTATCAACATTATTGACCAGATCGATAATGTTAACGGGTTGAATTGTGCTATTATAAATCAGCAATCTTCTCTAAAGTTGACAACTTTAGAGAAGATTGGTTATTAAAAATGCGGTAACATACTGTTCGCTTCTGAGTTGGAGAAGTGGCCTGGATGCAGGTGTCAAATAGAACACATTTATGATCAGAGACAAGGTCTAGCAATGAGAGGGAGCTTATAGTCAGGCCTCGAGTAAATACGAAGTCAAGGGTGCGGCCTCGGTTATAAGTCGAAACAGACATGCTTACACAAGATTGAATGAATAATGAGTAATGTTTAGGAATTCCCTGGCAGAATGGTGAGATGGGTCATCAATGTGGATATTAACATCACCTACAATATTAATTCTACCGTGATTGAGGACAGTGGAGGATAGTAATTCTGAAAAGTCTGCCAAAAAAGTTATTATTTGGTTTGGGGGGGCAGATTGAAAGCAGACTGGTTTTTGACATTTGACTTTGAACATGAACATCTCAAAGCTCTGAAAGTTATCCACAGCGATGTGTTGTGTGCAAAATAGTTGCTGTAGGCAACAGCAAGGTCCCCACCATGGCCAGTGCACCTCGGGAAGTTCAAATAACTGTAGTCGGGAGGGCAGAGTTCGACTAAATAGCAGCAGTCCTCAGTCTTTAGCCAGGTCTCAGTCAAAATTAGGAAATCGAAATTATGGGATGTGATCAAATCATTCAGGATGAAGGGTTTTGTTTGGCAGAGAGAGACCTGGCATTGAATAGAGGAAACTTAGCTCTAGTGATGGGTGGCACAGGCTGCTTACGACTGTATAATATGGATCAAGTTACAACTATTGGCTGTAGGTGCGTTAACAGGGCCACATTTCTTCGGCCTAAAGTTTGTGTTGACGCAAATCAGCGAGACCAGGTCTGGGCTACAGTCAGGGGGTCCGAACCACAGACAAGCATTTAACATTCCTGTTCCATATAGTTGCACTATTTGCACAGTGTGTGGCATTTACAATGGCAGGAATGTCACACCTAAGAGCATAGTTGAAATCTGTGGATATCATGAAACGGGCTCACCCCATGTGAGTCTGTTCCATGATGTCAATACAAACTCACCCCTGCAAACGTTGGGGATCGAACCCAGTACCTTTAAGCTGGGAGTGGAACACCCATAGCCACTACTGTATCATGCACCCTGATGCATTGGCTTGAGATCCAAACATGTGGAGCAATTATTAACTTTTTTTTTTTTCAATAAGGGTTAATTACAGTCTTTTCTTTATTAGAAACAAAAAAAGATTGAATCGAAACAGGGCCTGTGTTTATTTAGTTTGTTTGTTTTTGCAATGTGTTTCAATACATAATGAAAAGTTGCTGATTGTTGTGGTCTGTCCAAAACCGAGCCACATACTCAGCCTGGTCTCATGTCCTGCAGGTGATTGGTGGTCACTTTAATAGTCATGTGATGGAATAGTACAAAAATAAGAAAAGAAGCAGTAATCATGTGGTTTGGATGAACTTGTTGTGAGAGAGAGATGGGGGGCGGAAGGTAGAGAGAGAGAGAGAGAGAGAGAGAGAGAGAGAGAGCGAGAGAGCCAGAGCGCGTGCTGGACATGATGATGTGGTTGCTGCAGACGGGGTTGAAATGACCTTTCCTCTGGGTATGCTGCTTGTATAGTTAGTACACTGTGTTATACGTTCCACTTAGTGCGACTGGGAAGAGGCAGTGTTAATCTGGGAAAGCATTTGTAAAATTCAACACTTTGCATACAATAAAAATCTGACATTAATAATAAACCTCTGAAATGAGCTTTGACAGCCTCCCTCACCCCAAATGAATGATCTCTCATTTCTAAGTGATTCGTCACCAGTAAGCAAACAGTGTCGAGAGATACCAGGAGGTCCTCAACCACAGCTTTCTCCGTTTCTAACAGGTGTGCCATGATTTTATATCATGTTTTGTACTTAGTTCAGTGGAAAAATGATGTCCTGTTGCCCAACAGTTGGAATATTGGAACGCAGAGACGGAAGAATAACGACTCATTATATGAACATGGCAAAAATAACATTTATAAAATCAGTATGTTATTACTTAACTTCCAGGACTGTTGAAATGCCATTTAAGGCACACATGCATTCCATAATGATGATAAATGTTCAATTTAAGCAGCTGCACACACATATTTTGGACCATGGCTCTTCAAGACAGATAACCAGATGTTATTATTTTATTATTCACATATGTAATTAATGTAATCAAATGGCAAGCAAAGACCGCAAGAGCATCTGGATGCTTCCTACATTTACTTGTAGTTATTTAGCAGATGCTTCCATTCATTAGGTTAGGAGCATCTTGCTCAGGGATGACTACAGGTTAGGACATGACTACAGGACATTGCGGGATCGAACCTCGTAACTTTCGACTAGGAATCAAACACCCTAACTAGAGCTGCAACAATTAGTCAGTACAAATACAAACAAGTACAAATACCAAACATTTGCTGCTTGATGAGATGGGTTCAAATTCAGTTTTTCTTGGCTGCTTGTCAGATAAAGCAAGCAAATTTAAAACATCACTTTGGGCTCTGGTAACTTATTTATGACATTTTCGAGACTTCTTTAATAATCAATTAATCAAAAATTATCGTTAGATTAGTTAGTTGCAGCCCTAACCCTAACCGCTCGACTATCCTATTCATCGTATGCATTTCTACACATTCACGTTGTCCACCACAAAACAACCCGCCACCTGTAATATCCTTCTTCTGTTGGACGCTGCGAGGGAAGTTCCCCATCCCAGGAGGGAACGGCCATCTATGACTGAATAGATGCGGTCCCTGCTCAGGGAGCCGTGGTTGTGAATGCAACCTGCTGTCCACTCAGGGGGGCTCACGTTTGGCCTCCAGGATATTAATAATTTGCTCTTCCGCATCTCAAATGTTCCCCCGGACCAGAGTCACGACCCGTCTTCTCGGCGCTTCCTGCTGCTTTCTGAAAGTATGAAAAATATGGATGCTGAAGATACGGCGAGGCCCCCGGGGGAGGGCCAACAGGAGGGAGGGCGATTGAATGTGCGTGTTTCCTCTGAGCGCGGTCAGGGAGCAGAGGAAAGACGGAAAGACATCTCCTCCAGAGGTGGAGATGGTATCTTCTCGGTTCTATCCTCTTTATTTTGACTTTTCACTCGTCCTTTGGACACTCCTTTCGGTTACCCCTGGAATTAGTGGAGTGGATTCAACGTTGACACAAAGAGACTCGGAAAACCCGTACAGCTTAATGTGAATGTAATGACATTTGGGAAGATTTGTATATTCATGGTACACTCCCGGTACACACACACACACACACATACACATATGTCACATATACGAAAATACCCCCGCAGCAGGTTTTATATCCAAGCGTGACACGTTATACCTGTTCACGTTTAAGTAGCCGAGAAGCTTCTCCTGGCTTTCCCTTTTAAACACCTGGTTTTCATTTCGGCTCTCCGATCTCTTTATTGTCACACCGCGATTGTTTTGACATCCCAGGAGTGCTCACCCGGACCAGACCAGACCACACAACCCTCCCCCTCGCATCCCGCTCGCGTCCACCCGCCCTCCCCCCCCTCCGCCCCTATAAAACAACACAATACGTCTAATGAAAGGGTTTTCCACCGACAACAAACTTTCATTGAAATGAGAAGGACCGCTTGCCCGAGTCGTCCGCCGTACGCCAAACATGTGTTGCTCTTTTAAAAATGTTGGATCATTAATGTCCATAAACACTTCAATCGTTGAGGAAAGAGAGACAGAGAGAGAGAGAGAGAGAGAGAGAGACGGAGGGAGAGAGAGAGAGACGGAGAGCGAGGGAGGGAGAGAGATTGCACTCTCTCTGGGTTGTGATGCGGCT